>CATQJL010000112.1:17189626-17299207 GCA_958299035.1 Cylicocyclus nassatus
GCAGTGGTATCAACGCAGAGTACTACATGAAACTGCAAAAAAAAAACATGCAAAATACAAGAAAATGCGGACGGTCACACATACTACACACTACCAACTTCACTAGTTGCTGACATGAAATTATAGATAACAATGGCGAAATCATACACTTCTGAGTATAAAAAGGAGGCATACTGGGCTTCGTGACAAGGAATTCCCAGATATGTTATCGGTTCAGATTTGTTATGCTCCTGCTGGGCTTTTAAAGGCAGTGTCTCACCAAAATTTAGTTGCCGAGATTTTTGCATTTTGCAAGCCTGTCGGACCCTGTCTAGCACTGTATGGGCTCAAAATCGCATGAAGTTCCCAAAAACCCCGTTTTCTGGAGGCCCCGCGGAAGCGACGTGGACGAGTTGTACCTTCCAACTTCAGGCTCAGCCACAGTGGCAGCAACAGAGGGAGGGTGGATGCCAAGTGGAGGGACATGTTCAAACGCGTAAGGGGGGAGACCGAAGGAGTCGTACGCGCGTACCAGCTCGCTCTCCGCGTACCACTTTGAGCGAATTTTTCTCAGCGTGGAAGGGGTCAAATTGAGTGGAACTTGTTGCATTGGCCTATTTAGAGGTCCCTATAATAGAATATGTGAAGATCCGCGCAACCTCAACTTTGGTGAGACACTGCCTTTAAAAATCCGAGGCCGTAGATGCCTCATCAGCTGAAACAGAATATGACAAGGCACAAGCAATAAGTAATGACTCCAAATCACACACCTTCAGAGGTTGTCCGTGCCTCGGATCTAAAACGTTCGAGTAACGTTTCCAGCAGTATAGAACGTAAGTCCGAAGAAACGTTTTGCAAACGTGGATCATCCAGCAATGACAGAACATCACGAGCATTTTGGAGCAATGCCAAGGAATCTTTCTGAAAACGCAGTAATGCTCTAATCATCACTGAATATATCTTTTCGAAACGAACCTGAAGAGAACTCATGTTGTAGGTTGTAGCGAACACGAGTCTTTGAAAAAGGTCAAACAATTTCCTAGCATCTTCACTCCCCAGATAAATCTCACATTTCTTCACAATGTGCTCAACATCAAAGCGGAAAGCCGTCGGTAAAACGCTTTCCACGTTTTCACCTGTGGAGAAACTCAAGATTCACTATAAAAGACTTAGTATAGAGATTATGTCACCTGTGATGTCATTAAAGGGTGGATAGATAGTTCCCAAAAACGTAATGAAATCTTTGATGTTTATATCTTCCAGCAAAAATACTCCTTCTTCGTGGCAGACAACTGTTGGAACATCACCACCTGTAAAGGAACGTCAACACTGATGATACCGAAAAAAAGCATGCACGCTTTTTGAGGAACAATACCAAAATCCTTTATTTCAAGTTGAACTGGGTGGTCTGCCTTAAAAACATTGCCTTGGCAAAATGGACCCCTTCAGTGGCGGTGTCAGATAGCACGCCCCCCGTATACACCCCCAAGCCCTACCCTTCATTTCATGCGGTAAGTCCTGAAAAGTATAGTTGTAACGAACAGAAATTTTCATCGAATGAACGAATGTCAAATACCGATCTTTGAAGGATTTTTGAATGAATGAATATGAATCGATTTCAGATTTTTATATTATTCCAATTCGGATATTCGAACATGGGCACATCCCAAAATTCGAATTTTCGTATATTCGGACAACCGAACTCGATCAAATGTTCGATCATTCGAATAAACGAATAAATGGATATTATCGAACAATATTCGGTAAGTAGAATATTCGGAAATTCGAGCAACGGTTTCTAAAACTTCCCGAACAATCGAATATTCGAATAAGTCTTCCAAAAATTTCTCGAATATTTCGAATATTCGAATAATCGAATAAATTAATCGAAAACAATTATTCGCTTCCAACCATACTAGAAAGGAGCTTCAAAAGCCCACCAATGACACCCACTCAATAGAAGTGGGCGGGGCTAGTGGGCCTTCGAAGCGGGTGGAGGACTATATGTCGCCGAATTTGGAAGAGTCCCGCGCGGATTCCCTGCAGGAACGCATGTCCGCGCATGTACAAGGGTGCGTATTTGTCGCAAATGACCGCATGGACCGCCCTTTTTCGGCGACATATAGTCCTCTACCCCCTTTGAAGCGTGTTTTGAGGATTTAGCGGAATTGGAGGGCAGAGTGGGGCAGTGGTCTACTTGAAGAGTTCACTTGCGCTAACATACTGCTAAGCTCTGGCGCAACAGATAGGCCCATGCTAAGGGACACTGCGTATGAGACGAACTGTAGTGCTTGTACGACTTTGGGCATAAAGTTCAGCATCTACTTTCATGACCACTAAGTCTTGGTAAACCAACTGTGATAGCTTAGCATTGCTGAAACGTGTTCAACGCAAACTTTAGAACATACCCCGAGAAGAAAGAAGAGTATTGGGACCGCTATCATCTTCCAAAGACTGTCCAGGCACACTGGCTCTGAAAAAAAAGTTTTTACCTACGAACAACCACTAATGGAGGGAGAGGGAAGGGGGCTAACCGCGAACTCAGAACGTCGAAATCATCTCCAGTTTCGGACTTATCCAAATTGGAAGCAGCAGATCCAGGACGCTCCGGAGTGAACAACGTTGCAAATTTTCGCGAATTGATCAGTAGATACTGAACAAAGAAACATCTGGATATACTCAAGATGAGCTCTAACAACCTCCTTATTCACAAAAACACGCATGTCGCTGTTCTTGAAAGCGATGCAGGCATTGCTGAATTCCGATGGTTTTGTAAACTTCGAATCAGGCATGGCAGCTTCTCTGGAACAACTGGAAGTGGTCGGTTCAAATAATTAATCATTTACTACCGCAACTCATACCCGGAAGTATTGAGAATTCCCAGTGTACCATCGTTATCCAATTCAACGCGAGGAATTATGATGCTCGTCGAGCGAAACTCATTGTGGAAGATGTGTGACGACTGAATTGATTGTGTGAAAGTTTTTTGCTAAGGAAATTGATTCAGACGCGTTGCCAAACAGACCCTATACAGCAAAGTACTTTCACCATCGACGCCCGCGCAACCATACACGGTGATAAGAGTCGCACAGCGCCATGAATCGGATTCCACTTCAGGATTGCACCACAACGTGATGGACACATGATCTTCGTTGACTGTTGGCTTGAATTCCCTAAAAAGGCGAGTAGTGGAACGCAGCGCAATCCTGGAGATACTGTCTTTCCGTCCTCTCTTCTTGCCGCCGAGTTCGCAGTGAAAACGATTATCTAATACGAATGATAGATATGGATGGCTGCATGTCAGATGGTACGCCGCGCACGGCGGCCGCTTTGGCGCGCTCAAATTTTGTGCCCTAAAAGCTCTTCGCCTAGAGTTTTCGGCGCCAAAACCGAGCGGGGAGGGGGGCAAATACAAGACTCGGTAACATAAGCAAGATTGGGTCAGGGATATGATTTTTGTGCTGGTTGCCGTCGCTGCGGCATTGCATCGCGAAAAACTCGCGCCGATCGTAGCCTTTGACCGTCCCTCCTGTGCAAGGCCGCTGTAAAAGTTTGCATATTCAAAGCAGTGCCCACGCAAAACTAAGCGCATGTTCGCATAAAAACCGATGAGGGTCCCTAAATAAAGTACTGTCCAGTGGAAGCGCAAATGTGCGTCTGGCATATAGTACGCAAAAAGTGGACGACAATTTTTTACCGTTCAAATGTTCTTTGCAGAAGACTTCTAAAAACCCATAAATCGGGCAAATCCTCATTCATGCATCTTTTCTCTTGCTACATATATTGCCGATTTAGAAGAACCAGTCATCTATAGAGCGCTTGTTCATGGAAACAACTGTCGAATTTTTAAGCCCATGGTAACTTTGGTACTCTGCCTGAACCATCAACTAAGGTCCGCTTTTACCACAAGAAAGCGAAAAATTAGCACTCACCACTCGAATCCGCAAAACTTCTGCTTAGCTACACAGTATCCTGCGTCGGAATATGTCAGCAAGGCCTCTCCCAGTGGACTAAACACGTGTAAATTAGGCGGAGTTCATCATGTAAATGAATGCACAACTGATACAACAAGATGGATGACTGCCACGTCTATACGTATTAGGCCTCGGGCATAGTTCACCCAATTCCGTCGCCTAGCGATTCTCTGAACAAGAAAACTGTTACGACTCGCAGGAGGATTCGTCATACAATGCTCGTAACACCTGTATGTCGTGCGAACCATGCCCGAGGCCCTATCTACGTACCGGCGATTCAAAATACGCAAGGACTGGGCGCCCTTGCGTCCGTGCAAGATAGCTCGTGCATGGGAGAGGCAGCAGATGGTAAGAGAAACGAAAGAGCGCTTGATCACAGAGACGCAGGTAGGTCCGCAATCTTTGCGTGCTACGAATCGCCTATAATCGTATAGGCCGTCTGACATCATTGTGCGTATGAACTGCACGGTTTCATATCAAGAAGAACGTTACGTTCACACTAACAGAGGACCTGTTCTTGGTCTAACAAGGGATAGTTCATACCGCGCACAAAGGCGGACGAAGGCGGACGAAGCCGCACAAAGCCGGACGGCGCACAAGGCATGTGTGAGTGTGTGTGTGTCGAGAGAAACGAGACGAGGCGTAAGTGAGTGTGTGTATGTGTGTGTAGAGAAACGAGACGAGACAAGACCCGCCTTCGTGCGGCTTCGTCCGCCTTCGTCCGCCTTTGTGCGGCTTCGTCCGCCTTTGTGCGCGGTATGAACGATCCCTAAGCCTAACAATATTGCACTTTTACTGTTCTTTGTACTTTGATATTATTGTTCGTGTGCAAGGGACACAGGCCTACTATCGGAGCTACAGCCATAAAAAACTCCTCTGTCTCGAGTAGTCGAACGCAGCTGAAGATGTAAAGCAACAAAATGATAACCACACTTACCCATTGCGTACTTGTATTTCCACTTTCAAACTCCGTACACAGTTGCTCGCAGAATGGCACGTCACGTCCATCGTAAGCTTCGAAGAGTTCTGTAGCAATGCGATTACAGCAGCAGATTACAGCAAACGTCTATGTAAATGATGATATGACATGTGACTGGCTGCGCCGCCGTTCCGCTCGTCCAACCGCGCGAGCGTTTGGGTGGAGGAACGAACGCCTCAATTAGGCCCCGCCTCCGCGGACCACTGGTCCCAACACGATGCGCAACAGTAGGACGAAAGGACCAGCAGCCCGCGGAGGCGATGCCTAATTGAGGTTCGTTCCTCTACCCCGAGCGCTTAGAGGGTTTGGTTTGGGTCCTGCAGCGCTAAGATGTCACTGTGATGAGCTCGCAGTGGAAAGTTCAAGTTAAAGTCACCGCCTCGGTTTCGAAACCTCCTGCATGAAGATTCTATGGGGAAGTGTTAACATGAAGGAAGAAGAATGTGTTGCCGTGCTCCACCCGCGCGCATCTATCAAGGGGGGGGGGGGGGGTCATATGTCGTCGAGTGTTCCCATGCGGACATTTGCAACATACAGTCGTTTTCAATACGTATTGGTTTTTTCTACCGTATGCCTTCCAGCCTCAGCATGGCGTGAATTGGTGTGGATTGGTGCGGCGCCGCCGAGAAAAGCAACACGGCGCGAACCCGAAGCGATGCGGCGCCTCACCAATCCATACCAATCCACGTCATGTTGAGGCTGGAAGGCATACTGTAGAAAAAACCAATACGTATTGAAAACAACTGTATGCGCATCCACGCACATTACCCTAGCAGCGATAGAGGACGGTATGTCCCCTTAGGGCAAGGCTGGCCGGCAAAACGTGCAAAACGGAAGCAGCTGAAGCCCGTAACTCAAATTCGAGTTATGTATCGGCCGAACCCACTCCCACCCCCCCCCCCCTGTTTTTGCCGCCGAAGACGTTTTGCGCGGGGAATTCTTGGGGGTACAAGGAACTGGGTTTGTCGCCTAACGCCCTACACCCTATGTCCCTACAATGAACGCTCGTGGATACACGCAATACGGACGCACCGCTTACGCATAGAGATACAGTCTTTTCCAACTCGGAGTAGGCGAAACATTCCAAGTGGAGCAGTGCGTCCCCACCGCCACTGGTTCAGCGGATAGATTAGAATGAAGAGACACAGACTGCAAAGCGGACTCTCGCCAATCTAATTCCCGCCTAAACTGAGTTGGAACTTACTATATGCAGGGGTACGTATTTGTTGCAGATATCCGCGCGGGACTGCCTCCGCCAATTGGCGATGCATAACTTTCTATGTCCGCGAGTTTTTCGGAAACACAATGTCTTCTGAATTTTCAGTTCATTGCACTTCGTCTAGAATTGCCTGCATTGTTGCGGCTGTGTGAATAAAAGAGTCCTTTACAAAGCAACAACGATGCGATGGTGGGTCGTCGAACGGGTCTCGCAAAATCAAGGTCATAGATCTCGCTTGAACTTGTTCTATGGGTCATTTGAAATGCTGATAATACATGTCACATTTTCTCGCACAGAAACCCATCAGTCTTTTGGCGTGTTCGCCTTTAGAGCGAAAAGGGTGCGGCTTATACACCTGAAAGGGTACATAATGAGGGGTTTTCACAGATTATGGTGCATTTTGATTGAGGTTTATGGCGCATTCGAACCCGAATTATTACCAGATTAGTGTAGAAGTTCTTGCGTAACTAGAATGCAAGTGAATAACTTTCCAAATTCTTTCCCCAAATTTGAGTGGCGGCCCAAGAAATTGTTTTCGGACGTACCTTCACTCGAAAAGAATTTTCTTGAGGAATGTCTCGAGCTGTTGAAAAGGCAGCAGTTGCATCTTCGGCGTATGTCAAGACAGTGCCATGAATAAAGTCAAAGTGTCGCTTTTTGGCATTTCGCAAGTCTTCGATTTCCTTCTGAAGTTTATCAGCCTGGTCCTTAGGAAGAGTTTGAATTTGGTTCTCCATCTCATTCAGTGAATCTTCGGTGAGTTCGAGGATAGGAATCGTTTTGAGTTGCGACAATCGTTCGGTAATCCCTACGAAAATGCGCTTCTGTTCGTCCTTCTCAAAAGCTTTCTTGGCATCTTCTAGCATCAAGTCAAGGGTTTTCAAACGATCTTCTAGGGCAGCGAAGCGAGAGGAGTCTGGATCCACATGCTTACGAGCATGGTTAGCCTCTTCGAATTTCCCCTTCAACATTGCTAGTTGTTCTCGAAGTGCCGGAAGTTGGAATTTTTCGACATCCTTGATGATCTCTTGGTTGTCTTCTTTGGATAGCAGATGATAGATGGAAATCATCTCTGTGTGGAAGTGTTCTATTGTGTCACAGAGCAGATTCTCGTCTGCGATTTCAGCTGACATCTCATGCAATGCCTCGTCGATGAATTGAAATTCGGCATGGGCGCTCTTAAGAGGATGGAGAAGTTCATTAAGCTGTCGAAGTTCACTCATGTAGTAATAAACATCACAAACATCCGTTCTTTTCCTCTCCTCAGAAATTACATCGAAGCCTCTTTCGTCCTTGATAGATCTTCTTGGTTTTGCCAACACTTTGTCGAGTAGCATTCGCCATTTGTCGAAATTAGATTTTGTTATTTGTTTTATTTGCACAAATGCATCCCAGAAGTTAACCTCTCTTTGCAATTCTGCAAACATCATTTGTGCAGGAAATAGGACTGCTTCGAGGGCTTGCACAGAAGGAAGAGATTTTGGTGCATCCTGCAGAAGAGCTACGGCCTTTTTGCATTCATCAAGCAACTCTTCTGCGGTTGGTCTAGATCGTATCGGTTCTCCTCCTGCATCATTTAAAAGGCGATCACAATCGACGTAGAGTTGGGCTAATCGTTTGGATATGAATTCGATAGCATCGGTCAGGTGTCGATCCGCTGTTCGTCCAGCAACTTCATCCTCCATTTTAATAAGACGCTGCTGAAAATGACAATCGCTCCAGCTTATAATTATAAATTTTTAACTCTATTTCAAATTTTTAACTCTAACTTATGGATCAAATTCAATGATTCAGAGTATTGGTAGCTTTCAACGAGGGCACAGCGATCTGCAGCAAGTTCATTTATTAGGTTGTCGGATAATTTCTGTTACACATTTTATTTTAATTCTTAAAAATCTCAGAAGCTTTGGAAAGATTTCATGTTCACGGCGTATGGGCAGGGTCAAAAGGTCTATATAATGATACCGTCGCATCCGCGATCCGTGCGCAAAACACCCACTTTGTGGCTGAAAATCCGTTTCTTCCCATTTTTGTAAATGAGTTGGCGTTCTCCCAGGTGATGGCCGATAGACCGGACAATGTGGTAATCAGGTAGGGCATAGACTGTAACGTTTAGCTAATACGAGGGGATAACAGACATGTCTGCACCCGTTTTTCTGAGCGGTTCGAATCTCAGTGTGCACCGTCTTTGCAATCATCGGAGTTTTTACGAAGAAAACGTCTTCAGAAAATTTCAAAAAAATCATTCTTATGTTTTCTGTATTCATTTCTATACGATGCACATAAAAAGAAGAATTTAGGAAAGTTTTTGAATTTTTCGATATTTTTTACCCCTTGTTTTCAAAACGCTAGAGGCACCGGAATGCGTCCATGTCCAAGAGACAATGCCAAAATAGTTCTAAAAAATTCTGGAAGAGGGAAAGCAAGTAAGAAAACTGCCGTAAACTTATTGGACATGCTGGTAGGTAGATCCTGCTATGTCCTAAGCGTATTGCAAATTTGGGGTTTTAAGAAAGCTTCTGGGATTTCCTAGAAATTTTAGAAAAAAGTGTAACAAAAATTATCCGACAACCTAATACTTTTTTTGATAAGCAACATAGCATTCGAAGCTTATATGGTGCTGATAAATTCCCCCTCCCCCTCTCCACACTTCTGAGAATAACTCGCGCAACATTGTGACTTTGTGCCGAAAATGTCAGCCTTGGTTTTCCTTCCACGTTTAACCAGCCCTATCTACAGAAGAAGAAATGTCTTTTTGAGTAGTCATCTCTATGAGCGGGCCCAGTCACTCACGCGCTGATTTTCCCCAAGTAAACAGTAAGCTCTTGGGGTTGGACCGGTGTCGGAAACATATGTGTGCAAAGTTTGGCGCTGGCCCACACACATAAATTTCCATAAATCACCCACTAACACTTTCCCAACACTCAGTTTTATGTATCATGCATCTTCTAGAAGTATTCCCACTAACGTGGCTTCGTTCCGATCTTTGACATGGCAACATCGAAAAGTACGTTAAATTCGCTAAAGGCAGTATCCGGGCCAGATGGGGGTTTTAGGATTTCAGTACCATGCGAGGGTGGCCCCCTCAGACACAAAATCGCGCAAGTGCGACGTCCTTACGCTCGACCTAAAGCAAGAGAAACGACCGGAACGTCTAGGGACGGGGTCCTCCGAGCTCTCCAAATTCCTGCTATGCAGCAGAGACACATGCCGCAACACTCGAAATCGTAGGGTCCCGCAGGACTCTGCTCTCAGTCTTGAAGGGAACCGCCGAATTTCAAATTGTCAGGCTTTGGAAAACGCATGTTCTCGCCGTTTCTGCGCCTTCATATGTGGATTTTCGGACTCAGCATTGCGATTAACCCCTTAGCGGATTTTCTAAAAATCGTGTAGCATCCACGCGCCCGGCTAGGTTTTTTTGTCACATCATTAGTCTTGTACCAAAGCCATGGGATGTACGAGGCCCCATATCTCGTGCGTCGGTTCTAAGATGTCTAGTTCGTTCCGCGACCCCTTTGCTCTAAAATGGCAACAATGGAGTAAATAAAAGGTCATGAAGGCAAACATCTTACGCGCTGATTACTTCATTTTATTTAGCAGTCAATGCAACTAAACAATTGCCCGTGGCCATTTACAGGGTATTCGTGCTCACGGTAATCTCTCGATACCACTCTGACATTCGTGCGTACCAGCGGCGTTCCTAAATGGCTTGCTGTGGTTGAGCTGTCTCAGTTTTTACCTAGCTGGTTAACACTTCTTGGTACTTGACAAGGAATAAGAATGAGTTGTTGTTCTTATCGAGTTGACCTGATCGCATCTCAACAGCGTTGTAGGGGTCATCGTCCTTGATTTCGATTTACTGAAGTCGGTCGAAATAATAGGAATTTTTGCGCCAATTTCGGCTTTAGAATTTGTCGATATAGCAGTTTCCAAACTAGCAAATGCTGCAGTCGGAATAGTTACGAAAAATCGGGAAATGCGGTCCTCCCCTGTTGACGTACCAGCGGCATACCATTCTCCTCCCAGCGGAGTTCCATAACGTACAAGCGGCGTGCGACTGCCCTACCAGCGGCGCTTGCGTGTTCCGCTCAGATGCGTATCGAATGCCGCTGGTACGCAACGGAATTAGGAGCAAAAGCGAAAGCAGATAAAGAAGTTAAAAAAGTTGATTGGCACAGATGGTCCCGGCACGAATGCCCCATAAATAGCGGCGGGAGACGGCGCCATCTATTCCTACCGGGCTGGCTGCGCGAGCGGTTCGCGTGCGGTAGCCGTGATTGGCGTAAGAGCGCGCATTCCCTCCTGGACTTTGTTTTCATGGCATCAAACTGTCTGAAGATTTTAGTTTTCATGGCATCAAATTGGCACTGAAGACGTTTGCGCGCTTTATTCATTGTAGAGTGAGCAAATGAAATGTTGATGAAGTCATTGGTTTCGTTTCATTGGTGTACGTACTACTTGACTTTATGACGGTGGTATCAGACAACTGCCTGCAAGACCTGAGTAGCTTGTTCCTTTTCTGATGATTGCTTTAACTATGGATAGAGACTAAAAGAAGGTTTCGAATGTCTTTTCTGTACTGACCACGATCTCTTGAAGTTTAAGCTAACTTTCCCTAACGCTGTGTAACTGCAACGATTTGAGGATGTTCAAAAACATATTCGATCTTATCATGGTGGTAATGAAGGAAATGAAGAAGTGCCTGCCTAAACCTCCGATCGTAAAGCATTCTTGATTGCATTCGCAATATGCATGCTATATTTGGACTTAGCGACGTGGACTTGGCGTTCCCCTCCGGTTAAATCCTCGTAACATTTACATCGTAAAAGGTATTGACTTATGAGCGGGTTAAGACCTCCATGCGCTGTCTAATGCTAGTATCTAAACAAGTATTTTATAAAGGTAATCTAGGTGTATTGACATTGCTACAAAACCTACCAGCATCAAACAACCAGTCATCCAATGGTTCTTCGCATAAGTTCCTTCACTCCGAAGATATCACGTTCTTGCCCAGAACTTTACAATCCATTCACTTAGTGAAGTGTTTGCACACATCGCATTACAACTCAAGTAGTTAACATTTGGTGAAGTTCCCATGTTCAAGAATCTCAATTCTTCTCCTTTTGTTGTCAGAAAAGGGCCAGTAGTAACAAAGTTCTGGATCTATTGCAACTGACGGAAACCGTCAATTTCAAGTATTTCTCACGCAGTTTGAGCTTTGAATATCAGCGACAGAGATTAGAAGAAATCATAGCATAACATTTGCAACGAATTGTACATACATATGTATCTAAGTCAAGAGACCAATGTGATCAGACTTAGCTTTGTGATGGGAAAATATCAAGAATGCGAGTTCTTCATTAAAAGGGAAAGATCGAGTTGTACTAGACTTGAAAGCTCGGGGAGAAAGGAGTTTCCACAACAACAACCGTAAAGAAAGAAAAAAACCAACTTTGCTAACATAGAAGTTCTGCGAACAGTTAGTCATAGCACCCCACGGCAGATAGATAGCTTACATATTTACTTACAGGCGCACTGCACTCCATAGTGAGTTCTCAACTTTTACTTACTTTCCAGTAACTTTTTATCCGCACGCCTCCCAATTAAGCGCTCGAAGATGTTGTGACGCACATGCAACAATGCGCGCCCCTGCGCCAATCACGGCTGCCGCACACGAACCGCTCGCGCAGCGAACGCCCGTAAAAGGGCTCGGACCTGGGAGGAGTTGCAGGTGCGCTCCATAGCCATTTCGATTAGAGCACCGTTTTTTCAACTGGAGCGCACTATCTCCAAACACTTCCACGCCGATCTGGGTAGTTTTTGAGTATACTTATAGTCTTTGACATCTTTGTGAGAATCTGACGGTAAAATGTGGACAAATCATGTCAGAGGATCAAAACTGCCAATTCTTTGTTACGAAAAGACCCGTTTGCGGGCATTTCATGCGTAGAAAAAATTCTGTGAAACATCAAACCATTTTGCTGCTTAATTTTGAAGCACAAACCCACAAGTCCGCCAGAGATTTGAAATCCTTGAAAATGTTTTGCTCGAAATACATAAATTCCAAGCATGCTGGATTTTTTGTGCATATTCGACCGACCCTACATGTGTTTGGACTCTTGTCACATGTATTTCCACGAATATATACAACTAGCTGGTTTTCCCGGTCTCGCCCGGTTCGCGGCTTCGGAGCCGGTTCGGCACGGTATCTTTCCTTATCTTGGAGCATGAGGAGAAGAGCGTGTCGTCCTCGCAACTCCAACTTTCTCGCCTCCTCCAATGTGCTTGCTCTAGCCCCCCTCCTGCCCCCCCCCCCCCTCGTTTCCCACCTAGTCATTATACTGCGCTGTAAGGGGTTACTGATTGTGAGTCAAAGTAACTCACCCGCTGTAGGTTCGCCTTGAATTACCGCATCCTTCTCACCATGAAAATAGAATGAACTCTACCGCTGTTTACGCGAAATCATGGAAATGGCTTCTTAACGCATGTCAAGAGTTCATTTTTATGTCAAAAATCAATAAATCAATAGAATGGCTCAGCGAATCGCCGCAAAAAGTAGCGCTAAACCACCTCCGGGGTCGAAAATATATGTGTACAAAGTTTTAGCTCAATCGCTTCATTGACGGGCGTTTCTATAACGAACGAACAACTAAACGAACATCTTCACAGACATTGAGTTTTATAAAAATATAGATATCTATGCTCTCAATGGATCTCAATGATAAGTAAGATCTGCTCCAAGTTTCAAGGTTTCCATATTTCCTGATTAGTGTGAACGCAGCCTACGGCATGTGCCTATGAACCCGTCCTACGAAAAACTACGAAGTTGTCCCGAAGTGATGCTCAGTGAGAACATGGCAGCAGGCCAAGTGCTGTGTTCAGCACATTGGTCAGCTCTTGCTCAAAAAAATTCTCATTAATTTCAATTCCAGTAAGTAAAGTTTCATAGTTAACTTAGTATAGCACCAAGTTTCGAAATTTGTTTGTTTCTAGAGAACTCCTGAGGTTGACAGCTGGGCAAATTAACTTTGTACATTCAAAACTATTCACTAACTGCAAAAATCCCGGTTTTTCCATTTAGCAAAACGTTACAGTCTATAAAGGTCACCAGCATAAAGTTGCCATTTTCCACCCATTTTTTTCTTCACTTTTCACTAATCATCATCGACAAGCTTATCGAACAACATTAGCAATGATGACTTACGACTATGCAGCGCTTTTGAAGCTCATGAGAAAAGGCGACGATTGCTATCAAGCGCAAAATTGAAATATGACACATTCGATTTCTTTTTTTTTTAGCACTCATTGCTTCAAAGACGTCGATCTAACAAGTTTGCCAGCAGATCTCAGGAAAGTTTATGTTTTCGAGATAAGTTATGTAATTACCAGACAGTTATAGGTCGTCTCAAGAAAAAAAAAGACAAAGCAACACTGTAAGGATGTTTTTGAAGGAGTAGGAAGGACTGAAACACAGCTGTTGCCAGAATTTGATTGGCCACATGCGAGCCGTAAAAAGAGTTCGCACACGAACACCAGTGCTAAATCCATCCCAATTTAGCGCTAGCAGCCCTAAGATACTTCTAAAAACTGCACGAAGTAGATCCTCAAGTGGTGTGAACTCAAAGAGAAGTTAGAGCAGCAGAGATTAACCCAAAAACGGAAGTTCAAGACAGTCACTGACAATGAGTTTCAAGCGTAAATTCAAGCAAAGGTCATAGAGGGTAAATGCTAACTATGGCTGGACTAAATAGTTGCATGGGTTGCTCAATCTTGCTACCTTAGATTCAATTCAAAATAGCAATTGAGAAGGTCAAAGACTCATGAAAATGCAGTTAAGAACAAATTCGTAAGTATTTTCGTTAGTTTTCCAGCAAAAGCCACCAGACTTAGCAAGTGGTAACCTCAGATAGATAATAATCCAATGCACTTTATCTGGTTTCTTTGAAGACTCGTATAGCACTACACTGGAGTTTTAAGTTGGTGACAGCCGGAGAAATCGCGCCTTTTGATCGTCTCCCCTTTTTTCGTTGTTGAACCAAAACCGATGTTGCATGACTCTAGTGAGTAGAGTAAAATAAGAACCAAAACAAAGGTCATATATAGAAGAACACAAAGCAAAAGTATTGTTGAATAATGCATGAACGCCAAATCATGAAAACCATAAGGTGTGATGATATGTCCTGACAGCTTGAGAAGAGGAAAAGTACATGCAAGCGGAATGAACCAAAACATTCTACTATTTTGCACATGGTCCCTCTCCCAGTCTTCCATCTCTTCGGAAAGTTTGTGAAACCCTTAAAGGCAGCGTACACCCAAAATTTGAGTTACCGAATTTCCAAGATTTTTCTACACCGTGTATATACTGGGCCCAGAAGAAGACCAACTGCGTTGGTCCGGTCTCCCAATGGCTTCTGAGCGGAGAAAACCCCCCTCAATTTTCTTTCATGCCGCCCCTTTTCTTTCGCTCCGCCTCCTCCGGACGAATCCATAACAGCGTAAGCTGCAATTGCAGTTGCAGTTGCTGTTGCAACATGCGTTGCATTTGTTTTGGGTGTACGCTGCCTTTAAGTGTTAGGAGATAGTGCGCCCCACTTGAAAAAACGGTGCTTTAATCGAAATGGCGATGGAGCGCACCTGCAACTCCTCCCAGGTCCGAGCCCTTTTACGGGCGTTCTCGCGCAGCCAGCCCGGTAGGAATATATGACGCCGCGGGAGACTGCAATTCAAAGTTGCAATGAGTGCCAAATCTGTTCTGTTTCGTAAATTGAAAGATGTAACTTGAGCAAGCGCAAGCGTCTATCTCACAAACAACAGCCGTCACATAACTGTGACGATGTCGGAATAAACTCATAGCAGCATTTGCATACCTCCTGTACACGGTTTATCAAAATTATATAGACGTTGTTTATCAAGTAAACTGACAAGTGGCAGAATGAATAAATCATTCGGGAATGATTGCAGATTGTGCCTAATTCTTGAAACATGTGCAAATTATGGATGTACTGAATAAAAATTCGAGCTATGATGGGATTTATTAACATAGTAGATAAGATCTATGGAGAAGTTAGATGCAGGAGCAAAAAAATGCAAGGCAAATGTACTTCATACCTTTACTTTTTTGCAAACATTATGGTTTGGCACATTCAGTAAACCACGTTGCGCTACTCTCAAACACAAAGCGCGCTTGAGATGGATCCGCCAACACACCTAACAGAAGGATGATGGGTCTAGAACGGAATAAAATAGGAAGGATAGCTAACCATGAACTGTAAGAAGAAAGTGCCGCTACTTACGGATTTCATGAAAACAGAGAAAACCAACCGATTCGATGACTTTGCGCACAAAGACACTTGATTGTCACCAGTGCGTGTTATCAATCAAATTCATTGAAATGTGTATGTATTCTCCAAACGTATCATCTATAAGTTCGGTTCTCAAAATCTAGTACTGTAGGTACGTGCGTCGTATAAATTCCCAAAATAGCGGCACTGCTTTCTAACAAAGTACGCATCAGCATACTCTAAAATCGTAGGAGACACAAAACATCTATCGCTCAAAATCTAGTGCAGCTGAAACAACTTCAAACTCATGTCACAAAACTATACTTTGTGGATGTCAAATGAATAAAGAAAAACGATGACACTTTTAATGTTCCTAGCAGAAAAAGAAGCGAAAAAAATCAACATGCGGGTTGATGTTAGAGCGGCGTTTGAATGGCGACCTTTACGTGCAATAAATTGTCGTGTGTGTGAGTGCACACAATCGCGCCCACTATGCCCATGCACGCGCGAAGAACGATTTCGTCGTCGCGATCTCGTCGCCCAAACCACCGATTTCCCCGGCGATGTCGCGGCGACGAAATCGTGGACACTATGCCCGTTCCCTTAGACCTCGGGCAGAATTGAGCGATTTGGTCGTCGCGATTCAATCGCTACAAGACAAATGTTACAAGTTCATTGCATGCCGATCTTCTTGCACTTCTGTTATGACAGTTTTCCGACACGACTAATCGTGACTAACTATCACAACCGAAATGCAAGCAGATCGGCATGCATTGATAATATTACAGTTTTGTCTAGACGAGATGAAACGCGACGGTGAAATCGCATGAACTCTGCCCGAGGCCTTAGGCCTGGGGCACAGTTCCGATTTCGTAGCCTCGCGATTCTCCCACCAAGAAAACTTATGACTCCATTACATGTCGATCACCTTGCATTTCGGCTGTGGTGTTTAGTCAGACTGGTCGCGATGGAAGATACTGTAACCGAATTGCAAAGGAATCGTTCATACACTGGACTCGTAACACCTGTCGCGAGGCGAAGTTGCGTGAACCATGCCCTAGGCCTTAGGCAATTGTACAGGGCATCTAACTTCTACATGTGCATATAATTTGCAGGTTTCCTAGTTCAAAGAGAATGGTAACTTCGCCTTTTCTTGGTGTAGGACCAACAATATTACACTATTCTTATTCTTAATCTTTGTGACTTTGATCTTAAGAGGGTGTACAAGGGACACGAAGCAAAAAATAACCATCACTTACCTATCGCGTATTTGCATTTCCACCTTCAAACCACGCCCACAGTTGCTCGCAGGAAGGCACGTCGTGTCCATCATAAGATTCAAAGAGTTCTGTAGTAATGCAATTACAGCAGCAGATTATAACTCGGAAAGTATGCGAACGATGATGTAACATGTGACTGCTTGCGCCGCCGTGCGCTTGCCCCAACGCGCGCAAGCGCTTAGAGGGGTTGGGTCCTGCAGCGCTAAGATGCCACTGTAATGAGCTCGCACTCGAAAGTTCGAATGTTTTCTCAATTTCGAAACCCGGGTGGAGGACATTAGGTCGCCGAAAGAGGGCGGTCTCCGCGATCATTTGCGACAAATACGCACCCTTGTACGTACGCGGGCATGCGTTCTTGCGGGGAATCCGCGCGGGACTCTTCTAAATTCGGCGACGTAAGGCTGCGCTCATACTGATTACGAAATCCGAGAACAGTCCCAGCACAACGCTCAGTTCGAGCACTGTGCTAGAACTGTTTCAGGATTTCGTAATCAGTATGAACGCAGCCTAATGTCCTCCACCCTCGAAACCCTACATCGAGATTAGATTCTATGGGAGTGCACACATGGGAGAAGAGGGGTGTGCAGCCGATGGGCTGCACCCCCGCGTATCTAGCACCAGCAGAGGTAAAGGGCGGTGACCTACAGGGTTCCGTGGACGACGACGCAATATGAACGCACCGATACATATCATCATCCCCGTGTATTTTTTCCGTATGAACCATAAACGTGGCTGCCTTTCGATTGTTTTAACTCATTAAAATCCCAACAAATTACGGCGTTTATTCGAAGTTGACATACTAAAATGATCGAAAGACAGCCATGTTGATGTTCATGTGGGAGCAATCTTGAGGGTAGCTTTTCCTATGGCCAAAGCTTACGAGAAAGTTATGGGGTATGCACCAAATATGCAGGGGTGCATATTTGTTGCACAGATACCAGCGCGAGGCTGCCTCCGGCGAGTGGCAGTGCATACTTCTTACAGTCGAGTATCGTTTGTTCCCTAGCAAGGTTCCCATAGGTACCACGTCATCTCGCTGCCTTTCGCACTTTTAAACGTGTCAACCTCGGGCAGTTCCGTTGAAATCTCAGGATAAACGTGTCAAAAAGAGTGAAAGGCAGTGTCGCACCACGTACGCACGCTGGTTCACATGGGAACCTCTCTGGGGCGCAGACGGTAAATTTCCGCTTAGTATAGTGTGGTTGCACTGTAGGTGAAATGCCGTAAAATTTGCGCGTGAACAAGTAGCCACGCCAGGGGGAGGGGCACGCGGAAGGCGACAATCGGCGAAAAATGGAGGCAGTGTATCATACGTCTCAATGACTTTCACGGATTTTTACGTGTGGCATTGAGTAATGTATCTGCCCCAGCCCCCACCCCCGTAGTCCTCCGGGGTGTCACTTTGACACCGGCGAGTTTCTGATAGGGACAGAACTGGGGATTGTCTCCTTCCACACCACACCCCCACGCCAGTAATGCCAGCCTGTTGCGCGCGCATTGGCCGGAGTCACAGGCGCAGCTATTTCTTCACGCGCAAATTTTACCGCAGTTCACTTCAATGCAAGCACACTATATTAAGCGGAAAACCTACACCACTGTACAAATGTCCGCGAACTTTTCCGAAACATAATGTCTCCTGGATTCCTAGTTTCTTACACTTCGCCTCTCGAAATTGCGTTGTTGCGGCTGTACGGATAAAAGAATCCTTTTCAAAGCAACAGCGTTGCGTGATGGGTTCCACTACGATGCGGACCCCAAGAACCAAAATCATAGATTTCGCTTGAACTTGTTCTACGGAAATCAATTGACATGCTGATAAAAAATGTCACAATTTTCCGCAAACAAAGTCTCTAAGTGGGGTCATAGTATGTACATTCATTCTCTAATTAGGAGACGCAAGCACGCTTTGCGTACAGTCGTCGTCAATACGCATTGGGCTTTTCTACCGTATCCCGAAAATCGCCCATCCGCCGTTAAAGGCAGCGTCCAGGCAGATCTGGACCTATGGGGCTTTTACGTGGAAAGTACTTTTGGGGCCCTAACTAAGGCACTGCCCAAGCAGCAGCTCAGGTAGTGCTGTAATGGCTGAGATATTCCCCTCGAAACTGCACCCCGCGACCGTGTTTCGCATGGATTCATGGCGCAAAGCGTGGATCCTGGCGCGAAACTGCCATGAATCCATGCGAATACGTTCGCGGGGGCCAGTTTCGAGGGGAATATCTCAGCCATTAGAGCACTACCTGCGCTGCCGCTTGAGCAGTGCCTTAATTAGGGCCCCAAATATACTTTCCACGTAAATAAAATCCCCATAGGTCCAGATCTACCTGGACGCTGCCTTTAACGAGTTCATGGATGAGATTTAACGCGTTTTGGTAAATTTGCTATTAGAATCCTTGGAAGAACGTGTTTGAGCTCTAAACCATGCTGACTTGCACATGTTCTTTTACGAATTTCTGATAGTAATCAACCAAAACGCGTTGGAACTCATTCACGAAAATGTTGGTCAGACGTAAGCAAAGCTTACTCGCGTCTTTTAGTCAGAGAGTGAATGATATAAATAATAAGGTTGGGCTAGGGAGCGTTCATACCCCCGGACTGATACTAGATTGATATAAAAGTTCTTGCGTAATTAAAATGCAATTGAATAACTTTCCAATTGCTGTCCCCAAATGAGTGGCGGCCCAAGAAATTATTTTCGGACGCACCTTCACTCGAGAATAATTTTGTTGAGGGGTGTCTTGTGTTGGAAAGGAAGTAGTTGCATCTTCGACGTGTGTCAAGACAGTGCCATGAATAAAGTTAAGATGCCGCTTTTTGGCATTTCGTAGGTTTTCGATTTGTCTTTGAAGTTCATCAGCCTGCTCTTTAGGAAGAATTTGAAGTTGGTTTTCCATCTCATCCAGCGAGTCTTGGGTAACTTCGAGGACAGGAATCGTTTTGAGTTGCGACAATCGTTCGGTGACCATAACCATGATACGCTTCTGTTCGGCTTTCTTGACATCTTCTAGCATCGAGCCAAGGATCTTCATGCGATCTTCTATGGCAGCGATGCGAGAGGAGTCTGGATTCACATACCTACGAACATGATAAGCCTCGTCGTACTTCTTCTTCAGCATCGCTAGTTCTGTTCGAAGTGTCGGAAGTTGGAACTTTTCGACATGCCTAATATTATCTTGGTTGGGCTCTCTGGATAGCAAATCGCAGATGGGTTTCAGCTCGGCGTTGAAGTGATCTACTGCGTCACAGAACAGATTCTCGTCCTCGATTTCAGCTGACATCTCATTCAATGCTTCATCATACTTCTCCATTTGTTGTGCGCCAACGTCGAAGAATCCAACGTCCGCATAAGCGCTGTCCAGAGGATGGAAAAGTCCAGGAATCTGTTGAGATTGACGAACTTTGTTGTTAACATTACTCGTCTTTCTTCTCTTCTCTGAAACTACATCGAAGTCCCTTTTAACGTCATTGATAGATCTTCTTGGTTTTGTCAGCACTTCGTCGAGCAGCTTTCGCAGATTGTTCAATTCAATTTTCGCTCCCTCTCTTATTCGCACAAATGCATCCCAATTCTTAACACGTTGCTGCAAGACTGGGATCATGATATTAGCGCCAGAGAGGGCTGTTCTGAGGACAGTTACAGAAAACTGAGATTTTGGTGCAACCTGCAGAAGAACTACGGCCTTCCTGCATACATCAGCCAACTCTTCTGCAACTTGTCTGTATTGTGCCGCTACTCCTTCTGCATCTCTTAAAAGCCGATCAGCATCGAGGTAGAGTTGGACTAATCGTGCGGATATGGTTTTGATGACCAGTTGTTGATCCGCTGTTCGTCCTGCAACTTCATCCTCCATTTTATTGAGACGGTGCTGAAAATACATTCGCTTCAACTTCTAACTTCAAAATGACATTTTAAACTCCAAGTTAAGCATCAAATTCAGTGAGTCGGATACATATTGGTAGCTTTTAGCGCGAGTACAGCAATCTGCAGCAGATTTTATTTACCTTTTTTTATAAGCAAGATGGCACTCGAAATTCTGCTTATGTCATGCTAATTTCCATCCCCTCTTCCAAACTTCTTAGAGCCGCATGCAGTAACATCCCCGCCGGGGAGTGGATCACAGGTTCAGAAAAGAGCTTCATATCCTGAAGCTCCAGTCTGGATTTCACGCTGTCTTCCTATCCGTAAGTACTCCTACCATTTTCACTATGAATATCTTGAGCGGGAGCAAAAAGATGTACAAGCCGCATTTTTCGGCTTTTTGTGTGATCCCCTGATGAAAAACGCGGCCGGACGTCTTCTGTTCAAATTCATTCTTCCTTTAAAACTGACGAAAACCTTCCAAAGTTGTACTGATTATCTATCCCAAAAGTGCTAAGCATGTTGCTGATAAGAACAAATGAGCCTTCAAAATGTCGATTTTTTCGATAAACCCTAACTTTCGACTTGTGGTTCATCGCGAATTTCAAGAATTCGAAACATCACTTGTTCCTATCAGAAACATGATTAGCACTGTTGAGTTAGATAAACAGCACAACTTTGAAATGTTTTTATTGATTTCGGAAAAAGAAAAATGATTTGCAAGACGTTGGGAAGCCAGGGATCATCAGGGGATCGAACAAAAAAACTGGAAAACGCGGCTTGTACAGCCTCTTGCCCCCGTTCAAGATGTCCATAGTGAAGGATGTGTGAGCACTTACGATTAGGTAGGCAGCGTGTTCAGATATCTGGAGCTTCAGTATATAAAGCTTTCTTTCAAGCTGTGATCCCCTCCCCGGCGGGGATGTTAATGCATGCGGCCCTTAGATAGGGTAAGAAACGTCTCTCCATGTATTCAACTCCACTAGCGAGACCCAGTCACTCAAGTGTTGATTTTTCCCAAGTAAACGGTAAGCTGTTGAGGTAGGACCGGTGTTGGGAACATACAGTGCTGGCCAAAACTATAATTCCACCCTAAAATCTGCCGTAACTCATCTGCTTCTCAACGATATGATCTGTCTGGTACAATTGTGTGTTTAACAGGCTACCATCAGTAGCCAGAACGGATCCCGTTTTTGTTTGATTATTCAGGAAAGAATCAAAAATTTCGAAAAAAGCAGGCTTGCAGGTTGGCCAAAACTATAATCCCACCCAAGGTTTCTGCCCACTAAAGTAATTCTCGGCTTCCAAAGTATTTTGTGCATATACATAATCAAAATTCAAAACAGTCGTTTCAGTCCAACTGTGTCATACCTTTATAAGAAACGTTTATCTGCTTTTTTTCGAATATACTTTCATGCGTACTTCGTTCCCAAGAATGTGTTTTTATGGGTGATCTCGCAGTTTTTTTGACTGGTTTGGAAGCGATAGGGCACCACCTACCTTATAGATGCTTAGCGAAGCGAGTACTAGAAAAATATCGGAGTTTTACTTTCAAAGCGCACCCGAGTTAGACTTACAGCAAGCCTGCGCTCAAATTTTTGCCTCCAAAATTGGTTTACGTCATTTTTGTAAGCTCAAAATGATGTAAAGCATCGTTTACATGAAAAGAAGTTTGCACACTATACTTGCGGTTGTTGGCCAAGTCACATTTTGCTTCGTTTTCAAAGCATAAATTTTCGCGTTTCAATGATAATATTTAGGCAATCCCAAAATACTTACCAAGCGGTACCTTTCCTGATTTTTTGCCACTATTTAGCTTCTAGATAGTGGAAACCCCTGCATTATATGATGCCTTATGACTCACTTGAGCATTACGATCAGAACCAAGAATAAGTTCAGGCTTCTTGTAAATCAGTTTTTGCAGGATGAATTCCCCAATTAGCCTGGATGCTAAGAAGTGCGGAAATCTGCAACCACTGCATTCGGACTCTCATACGTACAAACAATGTTATTACTCCACGCTCATAAGAACATTGCAGAAGGAGTTGAGGGCATAAATTTGAGCGCAGGCCTGTGGTTCGCTCTATGTCGGGTGCGCTTCAGATATGAAAAGTCCGATTTTTTTCTAGTTCTCATTTCGCTAAGCATCTATAAAATAGATGCAGCCCTATCACTTCCAAACCAGTCAAAAAACTGAGAAATTACCCATAAAAACACATTCTTGGGAACGAAATACGCATGATATATTTAAGCGAAAAAAAGCAGATAAACGTTTCTTCTAAAGGTATGACAGACTGAAGCGACTGTTTTGACTTTTGATTATGTATATGCACAAAATACTTTGGAAGCCGAGAATTACTTTAGTGGACAGAAACCTTAGGTGGAATTATAGTTTTGGCCAACCTTGCCTGCTTTTTTCGAAATTTTTGATTTTTTCCTGAATAATCAAACAAAAACGGGATCCGTTCTGGTTACTGATGGTAGCCCGTTAAACACACAACTGTACCAAATTTCAAATCAATTCGTTGAGAAGCAGATGAGTTACGGCAGTCAGGGTGGAATTATAGTTTTGGCTAGCACTGTATGTGTGCGTTTGGCACTGATCGGTCCACGCACAAAAATTTCCATAACACGCACTAACTACCAATGTACAACACTCAGTTTTATGTATCGTGTATCCTCCGGAATTGTTCTCAAGTACCACCAACAAGGCTGCCTTCCGATCGTTTTAACATGTCAACACCGAAAAAACGCATCAAATTCGCCGGAGTTAACGTGTTAAAATGATCGAAAGGCAGCCACGTTATAGGGGGACGGTCAACGGCGCGATTTCTCCGCCTGTCATCAATCAAAACTCCAAATTATTATGCGAGTCTTTAGAAAGTCCCAGATAAAGTGCACTAGTTTACTACCTCTCTGAGGTCACCACTTGCTGAGTTTCATGGTTTTCGCTATGAAATGGACTGAAATATTTACGAATTTGTTCTTAAATGAGTTTTCATGGGTTTTTGACCTTCAAAATCGCTATTTTGAGTTCTTCCCAAATTATTGTGATTGAACAATCCATGCAAGTACATATCTAATATATCTTCTTCTAAATTTCATATACTCTTAGAAAGTTGTAAAACACTCAATAGGTGCGATTTGGTGTCCAGCTGGCAATAAAAATCGCGCCTCTTGACATACACCCCGTTAAAGGCAGTGTCCGGGCTAAAACTCGATTTCTAAAAAATCCACTTGCCGGGGTTATCCGCAGCGCTGAATCCGAAAATCCACATTAGAAGGGCTGAAAACGGCGAGAACATACGTTTTCCAAAGACGCACGATTTGAGTCGACGGTCCCCACAAAGGCAGAGGCTCAGAGTCTCTGCGGGACATTACATTTCAACTGTGGCGGCATGCGTACTCTGCCGCTTAGGGATCTTCGTACCGCGCACAAAGGCGGACGAAGGCGGATGAAGCTGGACGAAGGCGGACGAAGGCGGACGAAGCCGGACAAAGCCGGACAAAGGCGGACGAAGGCGCGTCTTGTCTCGTCTCGTTTCTCTCGACACACACATACACACACTCACACACGCCTCGTCTCGTTTCTCTCGACACACACACACTCACACATGCCTTCGTCCGCCTTTGTGCGGCTTCGTCCGGCTTTGTCCGGCTTTGTCCGGCTTCGTCCGCGTTCGTCCGCCTTTGTGCACGGTATGAACGATCCCTTACAGAAATTCGGACAGCTCGGAGGATCAAGGCGTAAGTTTCCTTACCGGTCATTTTTCTTGCTTTAAGTCGATCATTATGACGTCGCACTTGTTGTGTCTGAGGGGGGCCACTTTCGCATGGCACTCAAATCCCAAAACCCCCATGTTGCCTGGACGCTGCTTTTAATGGTACCTATGGGAACAACTCCGGAGGATGCACGGTTATGCATAAATTGAAATAGTTTTGAAAATATCTTGAGAATCAGAATAACTTCAAAAATATTTTTTGGGACATGACTGCCGCCGCCCTTCTCTGAGTCATAGGCTTGATGCATACCTGGCGTCGGGAGTCTATACGTAGCAGTGGCAGCAATGCGATTTGTGCGTATTGATTGCAGCGGAGTGACGCTGCTGCCTCCCGCTGCAGCAGCTAACATGGAAGGTCGTGTCCATACCTAGTGAGTCATTTTTGAGCGGCGCTGCGCAGCGCTGCTCAAGCTGATCAGCCTGCAACGATATTTGCAGCTGAGTTACGCTCACTTTTTCTGAGCGTATCTCAGCTGCTATGAGCTGCAAACAGCTGTTTTGGCTCGAAATTACCTATTTTTAGGGCCGCATGCACTAACATCCCTGCCGCTAGGGGAGCGGCGTCCCCAATGATGAAAAAGCCGCAGCGGCGTCCACACGCGGTCCCTTCATAACGAGGGATGCCGCTCCCCTCGCCGCAGAAATGTTAGTGCATACGGGCCTTAGGAATTTTCAAGCTCTGACTAGCGTTCTGAAAACAGAGTTCATCTTTATATTGCGTGAGCAAGTCATGAATGCAACCTAATACCGTTTAATTGGGGTTTCAGAGGATATGGGGAAATAAGAGATATTAAGACGCACTGGAGGGACATACTCCATGAACTTGAAGAGAAATGAAGTAATTGACTGACTACACACTGGCAATAATTCGAAAAGCTGACAGCGTAATCAGATACAATTTGGCCTCCAATGGACTGCAATCATGTCATTGCCTGAGGGACATTTCATACTACTGGGACAGCCATTGCCTTATCAGGGGTCGAATGGAATGAATACACTTGAATTGCTCTTTTGAGTTTGCTCGTATGAGCTACCTTTCTGTTCTAAATTTAGTGATGAAAAATGAAAAATGAAGAACTTCTCATAAAAGTGTGGATCAGATCCAACTAATATGCTAATTCTCTTTTTGACGTAATAAAACTCGACATTAGCGCAGTTATTTCTGATGGTTTCTGCACTCAACATGCACTCAAGAAGCAGCCGAGCGCAGCGCTGATCAGCCGGAGCAGCGCTGCCTTCGCTGCTCGCTGATTTTGTCCATACCTAAGCAGCGAGGTATGTATCAAGCCATATGCCCGTGAAAAACGCCTCGGAAAATCTCACCAAGAAAAAAATTTTTTTTGAAAGATGCTACTAACATCACATCAATTAGTTTAATCATAGAAAGAATTCTTAAGATGTCGTGAAGCCGAAGTCGAACATTCAACTGCCACCGTTCCCCGAATTATCTGCCAACATCTGCTTGGTTTCTGCACAGCCATACAAGTGATCAAACACAAGCTCTTGCGCCGAAGAAAATATTGTAAAACCTTAGAAGGTCAGCCACATCGCGAATCTTCGCTTAGTCACGTCATGTAAACAAAGATGCAGCAAACACGCTAAAAGCGTGAATTGCTGAAGCGTAATTGTAAAGAGAAAGTAAGCTATAATACAAGATGGACAAATCTAATTGTAAGGAAATTCTAGGGAGCCAGGTGCGCATAATCGGCGGCAGTTTCGCTTTCACTAACAGTCATTAGTGGAAGATTGTATTATAGATACCCTCCACATCATCCCATATGTCTTCCCTCAACATGACGTGGATTACGTGGCTTGATGAGGCGCCGCCTCGCCTCGGGCTTGCGCCACGTTGCGTGCGCATTTTCGGCGTGATGTGGCGCCCAACACAACGTGGCGCAGGCTTTTCCACGTTCTTCTTGTTGCCACATCACGCCGAAAATGCGCACGCAACGTGGCGCAAGCCCGAGCGAGGCGGCGCCTCATCAAGCCACGTAATCCACGTCATGTTGTGGGAAGACATATGGGATGATATCGAGGGTATGTCATCCGCATTTAGATTTTTCTGTGTAGAATCGTTGAGAAACAGACTTGCTGCAAAAGTCGGAGCATTCAGTATCATGAATTTCATGAGCTGCTCTTTCTACTTGACGAAGTCTGTGTCATTGAGCTCTTCTATGAAAAGTTTTGATTTTCGAAAAAGCAATACAACAAGACAAATTTCATTCATATCGGCATTTTCGAAAATCATAACTTTAGACAGAAACGCTCAGTGGACACCCAAACGGAAAGAGGTCATAAAATTCATAATACCGATTACCATGATTTTTAATGCTTTCAAATTTTTCGCAACCCTACAAGAAAAACAAAATCTGAGTAATATTTGCACAGCTTATGTCTCTGCATTGACGCTTGATAGAAGGATCATAAAGGCACCATCCACCCAAAATTTCGACCTCCATGTTTTTGCCGTTTTAGGGCCTTCTCATACCCCTGATTCCGAATATCAAGTTGAAAATCCGCGAAAACCACGAAAACCCCCGTTTTCAGAACCCGCAGAGCGATTTCTTCGGTACGTGATTGGTTGGGCGTGCACGGATGGGCGGGACGAACGTCACGCCCACTCCGAAAGGGGAGGAGCCAGCGTCGCGAAGCGGCCTGAAGCGATTTCCGAAGCAATTTTCTCGGTTCGGAAGCAACTTCAGGCAGCGCGAGTAGGGCAATCGTTTAGTTGGAAGCTCCGCATCTGCTAAGTATCATAATCTCACCAACCCCAATTTGGGTGGACGCGGTGCCTTTAAAGGTGCCGTCCACCCAGATTTACGACTTCCACGTTTTTGTCGTTTTAGGGCCTTCTCATGTCCCTGATTTCCGAATATGAAGTCGAGAAACCGCGAAAACCCGACAATCCCCGTTCCGGAGAACCCACAGGCCGGCTATTCGGAACGGTGATTGGATGGCGCGCACAAATGGTCGGGCGTGAATGGGGGTCCTCGTGCATCTTTGCTATTCCAAAGCGACTTTCTTGCTTCCGAAGCGGCATTTTGCGCCGCGACTTTGGCACTGAATTGATAGGGGGCCCTACTATGCTGCCAAAAGCTCAACACCCTCAAATTAGGGTGGACGGTGCCTTTAAAGTGCTACTGTAAATCGCATGATCTCCTTTTACTACCAAGTTCGAAAACTCCGAAAAAATGAAAAGTTACGAATATCTGGAAATGGTGCAAACGAACTTTTGGGATGACTAACCATGTGGTTTATCGGCTTGGTGGGTAATCTCAACTTGTTTTTTATAAGGATGCCGAGGCTCCGATGAAAATGCTAAAGCGCTCGTGACATTTCGCGACAGAACATTGCAAAACTGGCACATTAAAACAACTTTTCATCGAAGGAAAGAAATAAAAAATGGACACTAGTCAAAAGAATTCCAAATATTCCTGCGTTGTTATTCAAATGCTTCCCGATCATAAACGATAAACAATAAATTGGAGGATTTAGAAACGAAAACAAAAGTGAGCGAAGATACTCCGTAAAACTTTATTTCGATAAAGGAGATGGCAATAAGACTGCGGGATTGTTTACATTCTTCTTTTACGCAATAAATGAGTAGAAACCATCAAAGTTCTAGAATCTTGGCAATGTTAATAAGAAGCATGCACAATTGTTAAATGTTACACAAGAATAAAAGATATTACAACGATACAATGCGTGAGATTTGCTTTGTTTGATTAGAAACTAATGCATGAATATATACAATATACAAGAGTTGTAAGAACTGTACAGCTGCAACGAAACAGGCATACGGCTATTCTGTCAGTCGTCCCCCGTAGTTTTAGCTGCAAATGCAAAATGAATGTTCAAAGAATAAAGTAATAAACATACCGGCTCATGCTAACATGCTCATAGTCAAGAAGTTGCTTCTTCAAATACGCTTTGAGCTTATCAAAGAGCAAGTTATTACCATACAACTGCACATCAAACTCGCAGCCAACAATAATACTAGCTAAATCAAGAGGTCTAGGAGGATAAAACCGAAAGTAGTGATAAACCTCCTTGATATTATTTCTATCATAGAAAACGGAATTCTTTGCGGCTCCTCCGAAAAGTATGCTCTTGACAGCCAACTATTGTAAATCTGCAATTAGATAATGCCTGGAATTAGTGTTAAAGATGATCGCAACTCACTTTTGTAAAAAAATGGGATGCGAACGATGAGACCACGGTTCCCAAGGATTTGGTAGGTGGAAGCACGAGGTCGACAAATATATCGTGTGCTGAGAAGAATATATATTTAGCACCATACCATATAGTGTGGAACTTCTTCGAGAATTTGTGTACATTGAGTGTTTCACATACAAACAGCTGCAATAATCAAATGAACTGGAGAAGATTACCTTAACATTCAATGCAAACCTCTGGAAAATCGTTATATTCTGGCTTGCATTCTGGGTTACGCTTTCTTGCTTTTCTTCTGCGTGCTACGGAGATTCGCCTTTCGTTAGTTTGTTTACTGCACTTCTATAATGAGCTAAGTTGAATCGAAAAGATCAAGCCTTTTTTGGCGGAAAGAGGCCCCATGACCTGATGTCCATGGACCCCGATCGTCGTATTTCGGACGAACTGCATCGTGCCTGCATGCTTTCGCGCGAGGACCCACGGAAACTGAGATGTCGCAGAATGAAACCATGCGAACAAGAGGCAAGTCGTCCGTTATTACGATCCTGGGGTCCAGTTTGGGGGGAGGGGGAGTTTAAAGGCAGTGGACAGGCAAAATGGACCCCTGTCAGATTTTGGTAGTTTCGGGTAGTGGACCCCCCAAGTACACCGTAGCCCCAACCCCAACTTCCAATTGATGCGCTAAGTCCTGAAAAAAGCGCTTCAAACTTCCACCAATAACGCCCACTCAATGCAAGTGGGCGGGGCTGGTGGAGTTTTGAAGCGCTTTTTTCAGGACTTAGCGCATGAATTGGAATGTGGGGTTGGGGCTACGGTGTACTTGGGGGGTCCACTACCCAAAACTACCAAAATCTGACAGGGGTCCATTTTGCCTGTCCGCTGCCTTTAAGGGCAAATATCTCAGCCGTGGGTGTACCATATGAGCTGCCGCTTAAGCAGTATCTTAGTTAGGCTCCAAAACTACTTTCCGCATGGAATCCTCGTATGTCCAGAACTGCCTAGACGCTGCCTTTGGGCCTAAGGCATGCTCATCGCAATTACCTCAAGTCGCCACATCCACGCGATTAGGCGTGCCAGATGTCTACAGATCAGTTGTGCGCTAGTGTCAACACAGGCGCGAAGCTTTTATGAGTCTTCGCAAAAGTCGCTTAGGATGATCATGAAGAGTTGTTGCAATCCCAGATAGCGACTGGAATCGCATGAAATGCCTTAGGCCTTAAAGGCAGTGTCCAGGCAAATCTGGGCATATGGATTTTTCGACTGGAAACTGATCGAGAGATTCCAGCTAAGGCACTGCCCAAACCGTAGCGCAAGCTATTCATTCACAGCTGAAAAATCTGTCCCCAAACACTCCGCGACTGCGCCTGACCGTAACACTTAGCATGGATGCGCGAACATATGTTAAAGTGAGCGAAGTCGTTTTTGGGATACGGTCACGGCACAGGCGCGGGGTTTTTCGGGAACCGATTTCTTTGATGAACTATTTGCGCCGCCCCTTGGGCATGCCTTAGTTAGGCTCCCCTCATCAATTTACAGGCGAAAAACCCATGCGCCCAGATTTAGCTGGACACTGCCTTCAAAGGCAGTGTCCAGAGTCGATCTCAAAACTTTTGTACTCACTTGGCTATTTGCTATGTTGAATCCGAAAATCCACACTGGAGAGCGCAAGAATGGCGAAAAAGGACTTGATGGAGGAATGCAGCGGTGAGCAAGATCTTCCCCACTGTGCATTCACGGACTTCCGGAACGATCTTCTCGATTCTGCTAGCGGCCCTGACATCGCCACCAGCCACGTGAAAACGCATGACTAGAAATCGGAACCGAGAAGCTGGGAGCGTGAATTCACGGTGAGCCAAACCCGCCCACCTGCGTTTCCCCTCCTGCGTTAGAGCCCCTTTTCACCGTTTTCGCGCTCTTTAGTGTGGATTTTCGGATTCAGCATAGTGAATAGACCCGAGTAAGCACAAAATCTCAAAACCGACTTTATGCTCGAACACTGCCTTCAATAAAAGATGCATTATTTTTCAGAGTTAACCTACCAAGCAAAATCGAATGCAACAAATTTCTAAAACCACTACAGAGCAACAGTAGCAATAATCAACAAAAAATTTTCCAAAGAATTTCTGCTTATTTACACCTATGAGAAATTCTAATTACGATCTTGATTGAATTTCGAATCAGTCAAACAGTCTTCCGCATAAAAATGTCAACGTGATAGCGCTTCCAAATTTTCGACAAAGTCTAGGCACTAAGTGCGCGGCGGTGACAACGATTTTTGGGGGAGCGGGAGTGGCTAGAATTCTTCTGAATGAAAGGGCAAGGTAAATGCCACGGCCACCCCTCTGGAAAAATTTGCCTACAAAAGTAATTTGAAATTCTAGAGATCCTGAAATTTACTTCGACTACTCAAAAGTAAAAGAAGTTTAGGCAGTTTTACATTTCATGTAGCATACTTTCAAAGGTTTTGTAGTCAACAATAAACAAAATGCTAAAGCTCACACTAGTAAGCTTCTTCCTATTAAGCAACTTCAGCACTTCATTACGCAGATCCTCCAGAACACTTATTGCCTTGATCCCGTCCAACTGTGCTGAGGGCCACATACATTAACATTCCGCTGGGGAGGGGAACTCAGCTTAAAAGAAAGCTTATATCCTGAAGCTCCACTGTTCTGAGTTTCACGAGGGCTGACTATCGACAAACGTTCCTACTACCTTTACTATAAACATATCAAAGAAAGCAACAACTTGTACAAGCCGCATTTACTAGCTTTATACACGATCCAGTGGCGTACCCAGGATATCCATTTCGGGGGGGGGGGGGGGGGCAACAAAAATTTTTTCTGATAAAGGTGCATGGCGTAAACCATCCAGCTAAAAAAATTTTTGGTATGCAAAGCAAGCTCTACAAGATGGCAATCTTGCTTTAGCGACAGTTCTGATCCACCTCCAGTTTCGAGCCAAAGACTATAGAGATTCAATTGCTTGAAAAATTGAGAAAAATCGTAATTCACTTTGTAAAAATCCTACAAAAATTTTAACTTGCCCACTTAGGCCCGTATGCACGTACGTCCCCGCTGGGGAGGGGAGGGGAGCTGGATCCCCAGGGGAACGATCCCCTCCGCAGAACCCCGCCATGACAGAGGGGAGGGGAGCGATCCCCTCCCCAGCACCTAAGCGGGGATGGTGTGAATGGTTTCAGAGGTATTGATCGAGCGAACCCCAGTGCATACGGGGTTCGAATGGGGGAGGGGATCCCTTCCCTTCCCCCACTCGAACCCCGTATGCGCCAATTCAACTCACTAACGCGGGGGAGGGGATCGACATCCCCTGCAACGAAGTAGGGGTTCGATGGTGTAGATCATGCCAGAGACGCGGATATTCTGGTTCTGCTCAGTCATTACCAAGCATTTCGTTCATTTTGATGGAGGATTTTCTTTGAAAGCCGAGTTCTTCTCTCAGCGACCTGTGGCTTGCAATTTGTCTTTCTTTTCTATATTCGCCTCTTGAGAAAAAAATCCGAGCAATAATAGCTGCCAATTTCGATTATTTGTAGGAGTTCTTGATCATTCAGAAAATTTGCGCATTTTTCATATAACATAATAGTTTTAACTACATAGACTGAGTAAACACATTGTAACTTTCATATTTCATGACATGTTGCCATTATCTTGTTATTTTAACATAAGCTGCCTCGAAAAAATCTAGAAAGTAGCATATTTGCCTAGTTCTGAGTAGAAATCCCCTGGGGAGTGATCCCCTCCCCAGCGTTCCCCTTGTGCATAGCAGGGATGGCTGCTGGGGATCATTCCCCTGGGATAAAGCACGATATGCAGCTGATAGCTACAGCGTTTATGGAGAGCTGGCACAATTTGCAGCTTCTGTTATGTGTTAGAATACTTCTTTGAGCGTCCGCGCGGCACCCCCCCCCCTTTTCGGCAGCATAACGTCTTCTACCCATTCCCTTGCAGAGGCACATCAACTTCTATAGTTCAACATTTTTACACTGAAATGGGGCAGCATGAGCGAAAGTGGGCAGCATCCAAGAAAGCAGGAACATAATGGGAGTAGAAAAAATCATTTTTGGTGCCCCGAGCGCAATCACCGCATACGCGCATTCCGCAACCCCAAATTATTGAAAGTGAGGAGATGAAGATGAGTTGCAGTCAGAATATGAAATAATTTTCATAGAAAATTTGAAAGCAAGGTGATCTCCCCGCTTGATCCCCTCTTGTGCATAAGGGGGTTCACTTCCCCTCCCCACAGGGGATCCCTTGTCCGATATTGTCTTTGTGCATACGGGGGTTCGCGGGGGGAGGGGAGGGGACCCCCAGCGGGGATCATTTCAATGGTAAAACGCACATCCCCTCCCCGCGGGGATGTACGTGCATACGGGCCTTAAACACTGTCTACATAAGGCAACTATATGCTCCGCTACCGTATTTTTTCCCTGTTGAAAATCAAGAAAACAATCTTCGTACATTTGCCAAAGTGGTGCTGTGCTGTCCCCACATAGGTGATTGTATACTACAAACCTGTAGAAGTACAAATGTAGATTTTCAGCTCTGGGCAAGCTTTGGTTCTCGAGATATCGAATATAGCTTTCCCTAGTCAGGGGGTCTAAACTAGAATTCATTGTCTCAGAACTATAGCTTGTAAAGAGCTGAAAATTTATATTTGTACTTCTACAGGTTTGTAGTATACAACTACCTATGTGGGGACAGCACAACATCACTTTGGCAAGTGCAGAAGGTTTCCGTTTTCCTGAGCTCGAACAGAGGAAAAAATACGGCAACGGCGTATACAGATATCTTATGTAGGAAGTGTTTACGTGGGCAAGCTAGAACTTTGTGGGACTTTATGAACTGAGTTAGATTTTTCTCGATTTTCGGGCAGTTGAATTTTTTAGTTTTTGGCTCGAAACTGGAAGTGGATCAGAGCTGTTCTTAAAGCAAGATTATTTTGTAGAGCTTGCTTTGCTCTGTCAAATGGTACTTTGCGTACTATTTGGAAAATGAGAAGTGGAACTGCGTTTGGAATTCAAAACGGGCATTAATTTCCGGACAACCCAATGCTGAATTGCTGAACTGAATTTTTAAAGAACTTTAAGAATTATTTTAATTACTTACAAGTATAAATAAGTCACTTACACATTTTTATAACTCGTGTAAGTAACTAAGCAACTGTAAGTACCGTATAACTCCCCCCGCCCCTCCTCTCCCCCCTCGATACGCCACTGATATGATCTGATGATGCCCGCGGCCGACCGTCTCTTCCTCAAAGTCATTTTTCTTTCCTCTAACTCGATAAAAACGTTTCAAGCACGTTAGTTACCCCAACAGATTGTATGCTTTTGATATGGAAAACAGAAGTATCGGAGTTGTGAAGATCTCGGAAAAACAAGACAAAACTTGCGAGTTTTCCGAGATGTTACCCGAACCTCAATACTTTAAACTAATCTACTCTTTCAGAAATGTTCAGCACTGTTGGGCTACAATTAGTACAATTTTGAATCTCACTTCGAAGAGATGAAAACACTGAAGACAAGACAGCCGTCGGAATGATTATGGATCTTACAAAAAGCTGAAAAAGGCGGCTTGTACCACTTCCCACTCCTGATCAATACGTTTATAGTAAAGGGTAGTAGAAACACTGCGAATAGAGATCAAATGAATTGCACAACACTGGAGCTTCAGAATATGAAGCTTTGCCTAAGCTACACTTCCCTCCCCAGCGGGATTGTCAAAGCATGCCGCCCACAAAAATTCGCGACGTCATTCACAAGAAGGAATATTACCGCATTTCCTTCCCAGAAATACAGCTTGAAACCGGAAACTTGACCTACTGCTTGAAAATGTTTGCAGATTTTTTGAGGCTTAGCAGCGGCACTCCAGTAGCACTCCTTTCACGCCCTTACCCAAAATCACGAAATTCGAACCGCTTTCAAAAATTGTTCCTCCAGGGCTAACAAACGAAAACTTGCGTTTAGCTATGCGTCGCAAAGCGCGAAATTTCTATTTATTGGATTCAAGCAAATCTTGGCCTAAGGATTGAAATTATTGACTCTTCTCAATTACGCAAATTCTGCACCAACCTATTATTTCAGTCATAGATTAAGGACCAAGTGCTTGAGTTTATGTCTCAACCTTACCAGGTGAGATCTTGCGAACCATCCACGTGGACTGTTAGAGAATTGGGCAAGCAGTCTGCTTTTGCTTCAAGATAATCGAATATTGATCCTTCTTCTAATCTCTAAAAACTTTTTTTGGCTGCCCCGTCGTCCCTTATTCTTGAAATTCCAAGGTGTCCGGCAAGCAAAAATTTCAGAAAGCATCCCAGAATTTTTCAATCAAATGTTTTGTTGTTGCCTCCTTCCTCTCCTCCAAAAAAAAATCTTGAAGCGCCACTGTTAAAGGCACCGTCCACCCAGATTTTCGGCTTCCACGTTTTTGTCGTTTCAGGGCCTTCTCATGTCCCTGATTCCGAATATGAAGTCGAGAATGCGCGAAATCCCCAACAATCCCCGTTCCGGAGAACCCACAGGTCGGCTTTCCGGAACGGTGATTGGATGGGCGCGCACAAATGGGCGGGCATGGATGGGGGAGGGCGGGCATGGATGGGGGAGGGCGGGCATGGATGGGGGTCCTCGTGCATCTTCGTTATTCCGCAGCGATTTTCTCGCTTCCGAAGCGGCATTTTGCGCTGCGACTTGGGCATTGGAATGATAGGGGGCCCTGCTATTATATGCTGCCAAAAGCTCAACACCCTCAATTTAGAGTGGACGGTGCCTTTAAGCGCCATTTCACTCAGCGCTTTTTGTCAGAGCCTGTTAGAGAACCGGTCCAACCACAGAGCTAACGATAGCTCCAATTAAAATATAGTAGTTCCATAGACACATTGCCTACCGTATCAACCTCGTTTGGAAGCTGATCCAATTGTGAACTGGTTGCACATGCGTCGTTCGCAATCTTGTCTACATCCTCAGCGGCCTGTAATAAGTAAAAATAGAACATCCTCTAAGTGATATAACCTAACCTTCTCTTGCGTATTTAAAGACATTTTTCCTCTTCCTTGTATCTCCTCCTGCTCAAATTCCCTTCGAGCCATACCTTCACACAAGTGAGGGCCATTCTAAAAAGTGGATCACATGTTTACAGTCATTGTCATTTGCCCACTACCTCTGTAGAAGCAACTTCCGCGTCATTTGCTGATCCAGATAAACAAAAACAAGTCTGCGAAGACTCAGATACCATCTTAGCTGAAACAACTGAGCAGCACTCCTACGCTTTATTCAGCAAATACTGTTCTCAAACAAAACCTTTGAGGGTAGCTGGACACGTTTCAGAGTTGAGACGCTGAAACAACGTCTCCAAAAGAAGTGTTCGAAGTTCTTGAGGAGCGCTCTCCATACGAGAATCCGTCAGCATCGTGCGAACGTCGTTGACACTCTGCAGCGCTGCCAGGCAGTCGTTCTCAAAGTGAAGAATGTTTCAAGAATAGTTTGAATATATAGGAGAGCCAACCTCAAGAGCAGACATTTTGTAGGTGATGGCAAAGACGAATCTACCGAAGACATCAAACGATCGCCGAGCTCCCTCAGTTCTAAGAAAAGTTTCACATTTCCAAATGATATGTTCCACACCCAAGCGAAAAGCTGTCGCAAGCAGGCTTTCCACATTTTCGTCTACAAAAAGTAAGCGGTGACAAATATAGAATTATAAAAATAAAAACACATTAAAAATGAGGTTGTGCTTACTAGTGACTTCTGCAAATGGTGGGTGAATGGCTTTCAGAAGAGTAATAAAGTCTCCAGCGCTGACACCTCTCAACAGATATATCCCATCTTCTTGACACACGGTTGAAGGCGACGTCGTCACATCGTCATCTAAGAGAGATGATCAGCGCTGAGCGTGAAAATGATATAACTATGAATAGTGACAGTAGGTTGCAAAATTAAGAAAGACATCTTTTTCTCATATAGCCCTGTTGCACAAAATGACGGAAATTCTGATAAAAGCTACTTGTATTAGGAAATTTGAAGTTTCAAATTTTGATAAACCAATTTTGAGGGCGTTTTTTTTCAAAACTATTTTTTTCGAGAAGACTATTTTTTGAGTCAATGAACCAATTGCAGTCAAAATGTCACAAGTAGAAAGAAAATCAGGTTTGTGTAAAGATGCAATATGCAGTCTCTCATAATTCCAAACTATTCTATGTAGTTTAAATTTTGAGACCTTTGTGAAATTTCATATGCTTGGACAAAGAAACCTGTGTCGGTGATACTTCTGAATATATACAAAACAAAAGTTCGTCAGTATCCAGTTGAGACTGAAATTTTATTCTCGGAATGGTACTACTTTCTACGAACAAAGTCCCAATATTTTTATCTTATATATTAGGTTGAACACTAAGTTTTGCAACTTGTTTCATAACTTCACTCTCATTCAACATGGCGCACTCAAACTTTGGCATCATGTAGAATGCAATGTGAGCTACAAGCGAGCACAAATTGTCTGAATTTTGAATACGAAATAGAAAAGTTTCAGGCATTTTTCGAAAACTAGTGAAATTTGAGAATTTTTGGGGTTTCTAGCTAATGAGGCCTTTGGCAGCCTAGAACATGCGCAGTAATCCGGATTCGTCTTCTCTCTTCGTCTTATTGCTAAAGGTTGACTCCTTTGGCCTATTAACCCATTGACGACGATGTGGACCACCGGTGGCCTGCGCGCTTTTTGCTGCCATGGACGATGTGGACCTCCGGTGGCCCACACCTCTCGCAAATCGTATTATTTGCAGGTCTAGTATTTTTTCCACATATGAATATTTTTTCCAATTTTTTGTATTCTTAAGAGCTATAGGCTCTGTCGCTCAAGAAAATGTTAATAGTTGTTTACAAAACAATGTTGCATTTCGTAAATAAGCACGAAACCTTCCCACACCGAAAGTGTTGTGCAAAATCGCGTCGTCCCATAGCGCCGCCGCGCAAAATTAGGCGTCGTCGTCAATGGGTTAGGAAAGAAACAAAATTTAGGCATGTGGAGATTTGGCGTCCTCATAAAATCGAACGAGTCGATGTACGCAAGAGCTGCTGGGGACGACCGTCAATGACTAAAGAGTCCGAAGGTCAAATTCCGCCGAAACTTTAATAGCAAGGTTACTTGACCTGCCAAACACGAATATCACATTCATTTGTTAAATCAACGCCTTTTTCCTTGTTTAGGGTGAGACCCCATATCGTACATCTACAGTAATCCTACAAAAGAACCCCCTTATCACGCAATTTTACTATCGTTTTCGTGATCAGCATGTCGGATAACACCCCTATGCCAAGTTTCAGCTAAATCCGTCAAACTTTGAATTTTTCTCCTTCATACCATGCACCTACCGTAACCCTCACTGCGACGTCCGAATTTGGTAGGACAGCAGCTGAGCTTGTAGCTTACCTAACAACCAATGCAGTGCCAAAATTTGAGTGCGCCATGTTGAGTGAGAGGAAAGTTATGAGACTAGTTGCAAAACTTAGTGTTCAACCTAATATAAAGCTGAATGTGTGTCTGTATGTCTGTCTGTCTGTCGAGCATGGGGATTCCGAATACAATATTGGTTTTCAGGATTATCGATTACTTTTATCGATTTTATCGATTTTTTGCAAAGTTTGAGCTACGGGGCTGGGAGTTGGCACAGGGGGGTAATCGAGCATGCTGATCATCCCAAGGGGGTGATCAGCATGCTCGATTACACCCCTGTGCCAAATTCCAGCCCCCTAGCTCAAATTTTGCAAAATCGATAAAATCGATAGAAGTAATGGATAATTCCAAAAACTAATATTGTATTCGTAATCTGCATGCTCGATTACCCCCCTGTGCAAACTCCCAGCCCCGCAGGTCAAACTTTACGAAAAAATCGATAAAATCGATAAAAGTAATGGACGATCCTGAAAACTAATATTGTGTTCGTAATCGGCATGCTCGATTACCCCCCTGTGCAAAATCCCAGCATCGCATGTCAAAATTTACAAAAAATCGATGAAATCAATAAAAGTAATGGACGATCCTGAAAACTAATATTGTATTCGGAATCCCCACGCTCACTTCCCCCCTGTGCCAACTCCTAGCCCTGTAGGTGAACTCTGCGAAAAAATCGATAAAAATCGGTAAAATCGACATCGATCGATAACGAAAAGTGGACTGTGACACGCGCCGGGGCCCGAAGTGTATGTGTGCCAAGTTTGGTCCGGATACGGCGGAGCCGGGTAAGCCAGCTAGTTACAAATATATTATTGACAGGCCCGGGCGGAGCCGGTTTGCCAACTAGTTCTCGCTAAAAGGTTTACTCAAAACCTTTCATCAGTGAACTGATTTCCTCACTTTTAATGCCGAAATTTTGAAGTCCTTCAGTTCATGTTTGCTACTTTTTGTGGACAAAGGTAAAATGCGCTTTCAGCGCTGATTCCAATTCTAAGTTTCAAAACTTCCAAGGCTTTTTCAAGGATTATGAGGGTATGCTTCTTCTAATGGCTATCCTTGCCGAGTTTTCCTGTATATTTGCCAAGATCTCCTTCACAACCCTCGCGTTCTTACGGGACGGATGCGGCGCAAAAGAAATTTAAGGGGCCAGCGCCTATAACCAAAGGTGGCCATACTGCGCTCCCGAATGTGCTGCGTATTATGCACGAGCCATAGTTGATCGACTTGATCCACTTGATCCACTCCATTATCGGTTAAATCGGTGGACTGACCAATAGCGAAGTGGATCAAGTGGACATCCACTTCGGTGATCGTCAGTTCACTGATTTGACCAATAGCGAAGTCGATGGGGTGGATCAAGCGGATCAAATAATTTGAGTATAGCACGTGCTTTCCAAAATCAGATTCTTCTGCGATCCCCAAGTGTTCTCTGCCTGAAAAGGCGAGCGATCCAAGAAGTCTTCATGGGTCTCCGTGTAGCGAAATACCTTTCCTCTTACACCACCGAATAAATCAATCCATTTCAATGCAAAACCTCAACAAACCTTGCAAAGACATAATATTTGCGACCTCACCATCTTCAGTACACAATGGATCAGTCAAAGTAGTTCTAAAACAAAAACTTGATATATTCAGAACGTGTAGAACTTCCACTCACCGCGAGCTCAAAACATCCAAATCGCTACATTCGGATTTGCTTGAGGTAAAAACAGGCGTACTCTCGCGCGACGGTACCATTCGCGTCAACAATGTTGCAAATCTCCGTGTTGAGCAAAAGATACTGAAAGAATTAATCATGCTTCCAAGCTGAAGATACTGACTGTTACGAACTTCTCGAATGACATAAACGCGGGTATCGCTGTTCTCGAAGGTGATGCAAGCGTTTGTCAGCTCAGAAGCTCTTGTGAAATCATGCTCAAACATCGCAACGTCTCTGAAAAGAACAGACAAAGAAGTGAACTACTAGGAACGCAACCTGGACTAAACCTGTAGCCTGAAACATCTTGCAATCCAATAGTGATTTTGATATCGTTTCCCAACTCAGTGCGGGGTACAGCGATAGCAGTTGAACGATGTTTACTATGGAATGCGCTTACAACCTAAATATGTGTAGAAAAGTGAATGGCAGTGATGGCAAACGCATCGAAATGAAAAACCAAAACGCTCTGAGAAAAGTCGTCAGCCCTTGTCTTGGAACATACCTTGCTGACTCCTGGGATATGAACAGTGATATCAGCTGTACACTGCCACGAACTACCTTCTACGCCACGATTGCATGATAAGATGATTTCCGCATGATCTTTACTGTCTTTGACTTCAGTCTCCCTTGAAAAGCGTGATTAATGGCTTCCAAAGCAAAAGTGCGAGAAGTATCCACTCAAATCTTCGCTCCTATTTCTGTCCTTTTGGGATCTTTCCTAGGCCTGATTACAAATATATGAAGTGCAAAATGCGCAAAAGCAAAATTGATTTCTGGGAACGTCATGGCAGACAACCTCCAGTACGTGGTTAGGGATCGTTCAGACCGCGCACAAAGGCGCATAAAGGCGCATGAAGGCGCGTGAAGGCGCGTGTGAGTGTGTGTGTCGAGATAAACGAGACGAGACGAGACGCGCCTTCGTGCGCCTTTGTGCGCCTTTGTGCACGGTCTGAAAGATCCCTTAGGCCCCGGACAGACTTCACGCGATTTGATCGTCGCGATTAAATCGCGACAAGACAACAGTTACAACATCATTACATGTCGATCAACTTGCATTCGGTTGTGATACTTTTCCAGCCCGAAATTTTTGGATGTAAAATGAAAATTAATGGAAATCCCGGCGATTAAATCGCGACGATCAAATCGCGTGAAGTCTGCCCGGGACCTTAGGCGCATAATGCGGACGTGGCTTGATAGCACTTTTGCGGGTTTCAGGTTCATTTTTCCATTCAAAGGCCATATCAAAGGAACGGACCAACACAGATGCCCTACTCCTAGGTTTCTTGTAGACTAAATACTAATCGGGAGCACAGATTTTGTCTGGATCTGCTTTCAAACATTTCCATTCCCATTTTCCGCACAAGACCTCACAACAAGTCGAACTGGTGCTGTACATGGGGAGACGGTCAACAGGCGCGATTTCTCCGGCTGTCACCAAATCAAAACTCCAGTTTAGTGCTAAGCGAATTTTTAAAAAATACCAGATAAAGTGCAAAAGCTTACTATCTGTCATAACTCAGCACTTGCTGAGTTTCATGGTTTTGGCTATAAAAGGGACTGAAATATTTACGAATTTGTTCTTACATGCATTTTCATGGGTTTTTGACCTTAAAAATTGCTGTTTTAAATTTTTTCCTAAGTATAATGGTTGAGCAACTCATGCAACTATCTAATAAATCTTTTTCTAAAATTCATCTACTTTTAGAAAGTTGTAAAACACTTATTATGAGCTATTTGGTGCCCAGCTGGCAATAAAATTCGCGCCTCTTGACATACACCCCTGTACATGGTGCCTCACGCGGTTTTACGCAAAACACAGCACTGCTCCTATTACCAGACCACAAAAAAGAATTGCAAATATCACAGCACCCGATCCGCTCGTGCCCCCAACTTGCCCGTTGCTAGGACATTGCCTTTAACCTTTTCCGCCGACTGCCACGATCTGGCGCGGGCTCCTCAGTGACATCGTTCATAGGGCGGCGGTGCAGGAGGAACCAGAGCTCTTGACCCCTGTATCCAAGAGAGAAAGGGGAGGAGCTGGCTGCATGCCAAGAAGGATCTGGCAACCCTCCAAGCTCCGCCCCGCGCGCTGAGCCTGGGTTTTGCCTTTTTTGCTCAGGAATTCGCGGAAGGAAAAGTCTAATTTAAAAGACTTGGAGTGGAGATACAGAGAAGGGGAAAACAAATTTGTGGCTAGTTTTGAAAGGCGAATCTTTTGAATGAATTTTTGTATGAATTCACATCAATGCAATTCATCATTCTTTTAAAGATTGGAATTGATGAAAAATTTTTTAGAGGGTAAAAGCTTCGGGAATTTTTCTGAACTCCTATAAATGGCTTCGCGGAAAACTTACTCTATATTGCAATTTATTTTCCTGAGCTAATTTTCTCAATCTTTTACGATAGTCACTGCGTTAGTTGCATTTGAGCCAATCGATAGCCGATTATTTGACCTTTGCAGGATCAAGCCAGTCGTCTGATGAGCCAAGAAAGTCATAATTCAAGTACTTTATTCTTTGTTAACTCCAAAGTATTTTACTTGGGGAGGGGAAAAGGGGAGGGAAAGGGTGAGAAAAATTCGCGGGAAAGCCGTTGAAAAGTCATGCTTCAAAAGGTGAACTTGCGAGAGTAGATGACAAATTATTCATCAAAAATTTTCGAGTTGCAAAATTAATTCAAAAAGGTGAACTTGCGAAAGCAGATGCCAAATTATTCATCAAAAATTTTCGAGTTGAATTAGAATCGGACAAAAAGTTGAAAAAAAGCAGATAAAGTCACCAAAACTTGTCTGTTATAACAGTTATAGTAGTTTACATTGGTTTCGCCCCATTTGATATTGTCCTACTTCTCTAATCCTATGCCTCGACAACTGCCAGCGGGGTAAAATTGTCCAAGTTTGGTTCGCACTTCAAATATGAGCTGTGAAGCTTTACTGAGCCTCCTCTCAAGGCATAAGATGTTTGCATTTGCATTTTACGTCATTCTTGGATCTGAGTATCCAGAATTCTGTCTCTTTGTTAAAGTTATTATTAGAACCACTCTGAAACTTCATTTTCGGCTTATGTCCCCCTGCTTTGAATCAATCTTCTTTCTGGTCATTTTCTAGGCTTTGTATCATTTCGATTCTGAACAAAATTTAAAAACAATTTAATGGTAGTGGTGTTCCATATACTGACTCTTAGAAAGATGGTTACTCTATTTATATATTAGGTTTATGACATGATACTATTTTTATTATTATCCGGTACCTGAAAACCTGTTTGAGAATCTTTATTGTCCATTTTTCAAGTTCCAATTCATAGTTAAACCTCTTAATCCATCAGATTTCATCAATATCTGGTAGTCCATCCACCATTCTTGCTCAACACACAATGGAAGCATCTCGTGGGCGGAGCGATGGGCGGAGCCTCCTCTGCCTTACCCATTCCCCTTTGGATACAGGCGGCAAGGGCTTTGGTTCCTCCTGCACCACCTCCGTTCATAGCATGCAATTTCATCGCGATTTCATTACCAGATACTATTGTTCATAATTCTTCGTTTTTGTGTGACCAAGACATAGCAACTTGCATCGCTTACAAAACCATGAACTATGAGCCAGTGCATTTGAATTCATCGCATGGCAAATTCGTAGATAGCATGGCGAAGTGCCAAAAGGTGCGGTTACGCGACATTTGACCCAATATGCACATTTTCTTTTCCGTCTCTATTCGAATCCCTTTTTGCATGCATAAAACAGCTGCTAAATACTAGACATATGGAGTGGCTGAGCCGAGCGACAAAATGTTAGGCCCCATCAGTCTTCGCTCAAAAGCGCCCAAAAGCGCTCAAATTCCTCTAAGTCTCTTCACTTTCTCGTGTGAGGAGAGATGTAAAAAGTTAAGAGAGTTTAGGGAGATTTGAGCGCTTCCGAGCGAATCTGGCTGCCAGGTCATAGCCTTTGCTTAGGTGTTTATGCTCTTGCGATGTAAGCGGGCGTAGAAGACGCAACTGGACTCGTCGTCACAATTTACGAAGCGCTTATACCACGTTTGAAAAAGAACTATCTGACTGAAAAAGAACTATTAGACCGCTTTGTTACCTGGCCGGCTAATCTCGATATCTCGATAATCTCAATCTTCAGTTAACATCTCTCGAAAGTAAGCACAAGATCTCAAAATGAAAGGACGTGCAATGTAAAACCTTATACAGATTCACAAATTCTGAAGTTCATCACTCTGTAGCAATGAAGCAAGTGAAGAAACGTATAGCGATATAAAACTATAAACTTGCCATTCGAATCCGCAGAAATTCCGCTTAACAACAGCATAACCTTTGTCGGCCATAACAAGAACCACACTGTCTTCCAGCATTCTAAAAAGAGGTAGCAAGTTCAGGCAGAAGACAGAACAAGTTGACTGAAATAAAGATCAGGATTGGTAGTGAAGGCCGTTTCGTAGCTACACTATCGATCAACTAGTTGGGGTCCCGAAACGATTCCCGACAGTGCGGTGTAAATCTGCAGATCTGGCATGCTATCGTTATTACATCATTACAAGAGCAACGAGTATGTATCATTGGCAATGCAACCATAAACAACCTTTATATTTTTGCTCAAGATTCCGGAAGTATCAGCGCGGTGTCCCGGGAAAATTCCGCTCTCCGGTTTTCACCTCTCCGGAGCCTTCTCGCCATGAAAGCCATATCTGAGCTTTTCAGTGCTTGAAAACGGCGAAAATGAGCTTTTCTCGCAGCTCTTCGTGTCCGCTTGCGCTCCGAATTACGTGTATAGGCCGTCCGCGCAAGGCGCGGAGAGTGCGCAAGGTGTGTATTGCGCGTCACTCCTCTTTCCCCGTGCACTCTCGCCGCCTGTTTTTCTCTGCGCTCAACTATCTTCACTGGACGCAACAGCGTTGCTCTCCGCGCGCAGCGCGGACAACCTATAAGAACTGGGCGAGGTCTGGAAATAGGAGGCGTCCGTAAGACTTCCGGAGCGGTTTTAATGCGGCCTCAGAATCATTGAGAAATCCTTCGACCACCTGTAAAAAGTCTTTTTGGAAAATCAAAAACAAAAGCAGTATTGTTTCATTGATGAGTAGCATAAAAATTCGGAAGCAGCGAAACATGCGTAATTTGTGGGTAAAATATCAGTATTCCTCAACTTCACCAGTGCCCTGACATACTCCGATTTTCAATATTTTCATACATATTTTGAGGCGAAAATTGCTAATTTTTGTAAGATTAGTAAATGTGATTATCGTTCTTTGAAATCTCATCAGTATTTCAAATTTGTGTAATGTTTGGTGCAATAGCAGTCTATACGATTCAAGTTGGACAATTACTTAAATTTCAAAAAAGTAGCTGAAAAAACAAAAATTGCCAGGCAAAAGGTTTACCCTACCTGCTGTTTACTAAAGCCCAAAAGTCTTAAATAAAAACTGTGAAAATTAGCGAAATCTGGACAGGAAACAAAGGGTTGAAATTTTCAGCGATTATCTCAGCACTCTCTCAACGATTCACGGAGAATAGAGCAGCTGGAAAAAGGAATAATCTTCTGAACTGTTTACCATTCCATGTTCGAGGAGGTCAGAATGGGCCGAATATAAAATTTGATTATTTCAAAGGACATATTCTAGAAATTCTGAAAGATAGGTTACAGAGCCACAAAAAATTGCTTGAGTTGACAAAAGCTTTGCCCTATCTGCTGGCTGCTGAAGCTTCCCTAAAATCTGAAGTTAAAACTGTGAAAATTAGAAAATCTGGACATGGTGAAAAGTTTGCCCTTTGCTTCAACCAAATGGGCTGCTGGAACGCGAGACTCCATGTCCTAGGCGGCGACTGCTCGCGTCCGCGACGCAGTCTGCGTCTCCCTCGCGAACATGCTCTTTGATCATTTTCTAGCCCTAACTAGGTCACGGAGCCCCCGCCCTCCAGCGGTTGACCTAGTTGAAGCAAAGGATAAATTCCATCGATTATCTAGGCACTCTCCCAACGAATCGCTGAAAATATAGCAGTTGGGAAGAGGAAGAAATTCTGCACCGACTTGAAACTTGAACAACTTGAAATATCTACAGGGTGTCCCAAAAAATGTATCGCACGTTTGATCGTTAATATCTCTCTTCCCAAGAAGTCTTTTGTCTTGCTTCAAGTACCGTTTTGTAGAGCTGGCTTCAACTTAAATTTGCATTATAGAACGAATCACCCATCTCTCTTCATTACTGCAGGATTACGGTAGAAACTTGAAACATATGGTGTCAATGTGGAAAAAGCTGCAAAAAACTCAAAATTTTTCAAAAAATTGTGAAAACTTGTGTAATAGAGTTTTTTAGACGCTGAGTTCAATACTCAACTATTCACAAGATTACGAAGCTTTCTAAACGGTGTAATTGCACTCTTCAGGAACATTGAAAAAATGGCCGCTACCTCCTACCTGGCATAACTCTTCAATGAAGCACCATAATAAGTTGAACTTTACAGTTATAATCAGCAACTCTAATTAGCCCAGCTTGAAAGTTTCCAGGCTGTTTTGTTTCCTTTCTAAAGCAAAATATGGCCTTTCATTGCTTCAAACCCTCTTTGAAGTTTCTACCGTAATTCTACAGTAATGAAAAGAAATGAGTGATTTGTTCTATAATGCAGTTGATGCCAGCTTTACAGACTGGTACCTGAAGCAAGAGAAAAGACTTCTTTAGAAGAGAGATATTAACGATCAAACGTTTTATACATTTTTTGGGACACCCTGTATTTATCTTTACAATACGGATGTGCGGTTCATGTCAAAAAACTGATAAAACTTTTAGACCAATCTAATAAAAACTGTGTTGAAGCGTTTTGTATCTCAAGATTTCATAACCACATAAACTTTTTTTTTTGCATTTTCATACGCGCAGTGTCTAACAATTAGGGCAATGACATTTCTCATAGATACTGCATTATAGCTAAAAAGTAACCGGAAATGTGCGTGTAAAACCAGCACAGGTGTTATGAAATGTACCTGTTGCTACTTTTTAGATGGAGAAATTGCGCTATCACCTTAGTCATCGGTATAGTGTCGGTGTGTGATTTCGCAAGCCTTACAGGACTGCCATCATAAACTTATTTGCTTTAACGCCCCTTTGCTCATGCGGCATGAAATTAATAATCCATTAGCTCATCTAGTCGTACGGAGGTCCATCGCTCTCTATATTTTTTCCCAAATCTTTATTTCCTGCTGATCCTGGTAATCAATTTGTTCTTATAAAAAAAAGTTTACATGTTTCGCACGCCCTTGACCAGTGAGCGTTTAGTCTTCAAAGGCATTGTTCAGACAGTAGTGTGATTTTGGCGTAGTGCGGTAGCATGACTCCTGACTAATGCAACAGTTCAAGTCTGATTGAAAAGAAGTGGATTCTGAAGCGAGAAAATCGCTTTGGAAAAAAGGGGCGGTCCGCCAACCCCGCCCCCTTGACAAGTTTTGACGTAGTTAATACATTAGATCTACAGCATTCGCCACGTCAAAACTTGTCAAGAAGGCGGGATTGGTGGACCGCCCCTTTTTTCCGAAGCAATTTTCTCGCTTCAGAATCCACCTTTTTCGATCGGACTTGAACTGTTCGGTTAGTCAGGAGCCATGATCCCGCACTGCGTCAAAATTCCACTACCTCCCATTCCTACTGGACAATGCCTTTAAGTCACATGTACACTAGTGATCGTTTGTTTTGAAGTGAAATTCAATATTGTTGAATGGCTTTTACTTCCGCTATTCTGCACGATTTTCGGCCTCGCTCCCAAAACTGCACTCTTAGACAATGAGTGTTTGTTATGCAAACATTCAAAGTTGTTTGATTTTCTAGCAGTGGCGGTCCCAGGATTGACCGGAGGGGGGGGGGAGGCTCCGAAAATTTTTTGGGACCCTTCCCAAAATTTTTGTGGGCCCATGACCCAGATAATATTAAGAAACGGGGGCGTGGCGGCAACCACGCTCCCGAGTTACAAGGCTATTTAGAATTTTAAATAAAAAACCTCAAAATTATCATAATCATTCACAAGTTATAAACAGGTCAAATTTTATAACCCACTAGCTGGCTTACCCGGCTCCGCCGTATCCGGACCAAACTTGGCACACATACACTTCGGGCCCCGGCGGGTGTCACAGTCCACCTTTCGTTATCGATCGATGTCGATTTTACCGATTTTTATCGATTTTTTTGCAGAGTTCACCTACAGGGCTAGGAATTGGCACAGGGGGGAAGTGAGCAAGGGGATTCCGAATACAATATTAGTTTTCAGAATTATCGATTACTTTTATTGTTTTCATCGATTTTTTGTAAATTTTGACATGCGAGGCTGGGATTTTGCACAGGGGGGTAATCGAGCATGCTGATTACGAACACAATATTAGTTTTCAGGGTCGTCCATTACTTTTATTCGATTTTATCGATTTTTTTTGTAAAGTTTGACCTGCGGGGCTGAGAGTTTGCACAGGGGGTAATCGAGCATGCAGATTACGAATACAATATTAGTTTTCAAGATCGTCCATTACTTTTATCGATTCTATCGATTTTTTGAAAATTTGAGCTAGGGGGCTGGAATTTGGCACAGGGGTGTAATCGAGCATGCTGATCACCCCCCTTAGGGATGATCAGCATGCTCGATTACCCCCCTGTGCCAACTTCCAGCCCCCTAGCTCAAACTTTGAAAAAAATCGATAAAATCGATAAAGGTAATCGATAATCCTGAAAACCAATATTGTGTTCGGAATCCCCATGCTCGATTACCCCCCTGTGCGAACTCCCAGCCCCGTAGCTCAAACTTTGCAAAAAAAATCGATAAAATCGATAAAGGTAATCGATAATCCTGAAAACCAATATTGTATTCGGAATCCCCATGCTCGATTACCCCCCTGTGCCAACTCCCGGCCCCGTAGCTCAAACTTTGCAAAAAAAATCGATAAAATCGATAAATGTAATCGATAATCCTGAAAACCAATATTGTATTCGGAATCCCCATGCTCGATTACCCCCCTGTGCCAACTCCCAGCCCCGTAGGTGAACTCAGCAAAAAAATCGATAAAATCGATATCGATCGATGACGAAAAGTAGCCTATGACACCCGCCGGGGCCCGAAGTGTATGTGTGCCAAGTTTGGTCCGGATCGGTTCAGAAATGGAATTTTCTATTCGGAACATACGTACACACACACAGACAGACAGACAGACAGACAGACAAACAGACATTCAGCTTTATATATAAGATACAAGTACCCTTCAGATATTTCGCGGCCCATTCTGGGGAAGGGGGGCGCCTCCCCGGACCGCCACTGTTTCCTGCGTATTCCTACATACAATGCACACATTATGCGTCTCAAAATGAATTTATTGAAACATTTTCTCAGGTGATGCTCTCAGATTTCTGTCTTTTCTTAAAGGGCGTCCAAAAAACCACAAAAAGGATGCGGCCTCTACACCTTGAAATATTGTAGTTTTAAATTTTCAGAGTTTATGAAGATTTAAGATAGCTTTGTCAAAAATGTGTTAGGTGGCGTGCTGCCGCTACAACAAATTCCCGATATTTCAGGGTGGTAGACCAGCAAAAACTTGGTGAAGCATTTGAAGAATTTTCTTCATCAAAAATTCCGTTTGCCTCCATTTCCCCCCCCCCCTCCAAAAAAATAATTGGGGCCGCTGCTAAAACGCACAGCTTACGCGAAAATACTACTATCAACACGAAAGTTTGAAGCGTTATTTTGCACGGTCTGATGTGCATACAGGGTTCCTAAATAGAGTCGTTTGCACCAGCGGTCGCGCGACCGCGTCGCGCCCGGGCATTTTGCCGGCGCCGGCGCCATCGATCGAGGCAGCGCCATTGATGCCCGGGCGCGACGCGGTCGCGCGACCGCTGGTGCAAACGACTCTGCAATTTAGAAGCCCTGTATCTAGAGCATAGAAAAAATTGTTGTCTACACAGACCATTACAGTCTCTATTTCTGCAATTTTGTAGTTCAAAGTGAAACGAGCATACAAAACACTGCATTCACCATCATCTCATCCCTATATAGTACTTTATCGCGGAGTGTTTAAAAACATTGTGCTGCTCATATTTCGAAAGAAACAATCTTTCTGAATTTCAATTTTGTGAAAAATCGATACAACACTATCGAAGGTGTTACTTGGTATGAAGTTTTTGCAGATTACACGCCTCTTTCCGATTCTTATCTAGTAATTACTTCAAAAAGCGTGAACTAGTTATCTTTGGTTATGACGCATATTTAATGGACTCCATCACATTTTTCATGTTTGATTTAGCACTTCGCAGCTTTTCTTTGTATCCCTACGTTTAAACTCAGGAGGTCTCAGGAGGTAGTCATACTCGTTTGGCAACATTTTGTGTAATTGCACCCTTTCTAAATTTGCACAGATTATAGGTGAGATGAAGTGATACAGCTCCTTCTCAAGTAAACGTTTTTGTGTAAATTACGCCGTTTCACACCGTTTCTTTGTGGTGATCGTACCGTTCTTCACTTCATTATGAAAGAAAAAAACTCGCTCTCAATAAAGAAAAACGTATACTAGCGACCCTACGGGTCGCTAGCAAGTGGGTCGAGGCAGATACAATACAAGGGCTTCGTTGTGGCTATAAACATCTAAATAAGTTTCCTATTCCTTTCCTGTGAACAATTTTGCGAAGAGCATTCTACAAAAGGAGAAGTGCTCGAAGAAGCGATAATCTTCACAAATCATTTCATTACTCGAGATTCCTGCTAAACTATGCATGGAGAAGGTTATTTTTCACTCGTTTACCACGCTCTTTCTGCAAATTTCCCCTCTCAAAGACATACAGATTAACCCTCCCCCACTTTTCTATCCTCTCAAAGAGAATTTGCTCTTCCAGTTCTTCTCAACAAGATTCACAAAAGATCGTTTAGTAAGTAGCAGAACACCTATCGTTTTGAAAGTAGAAATGTACCCCTAAAACTATGTGTACTACAAAAAACACTTTTCTCTCAGAATCAATTCCGACAGCAACGAAATCAATCGTCCAAGAACTTTGTCAAAGAATCCTTCAATTTTTTCGCTTGAGGAATATGAAGCTTTACTACAAAAGGAGAATCCCCTACTGAGCCACTTGAAGACCGTCAATTGTAAGAACTGCACAAACGTGAACAAAAAATTTGTTTCCCCGTCAGATCAAATTGCCCTACGTGCCGCTTACAAACCAATACTATCTATCTGGAAGACAATTTATGCCCTACGTGCCGCTTGAAGACTTTTTAAAAATTATGAGAACTGCCCCAAACCCACAAAGTCTGCCCCAAACCCACAAAGATCTGTTTCCCTGTGCGATAGAGTTGCCCTACGTGCCGTTACAAACCAATATTATCTATCTGAAAGACAGTTCATGCCCCAAGCCGCTCGAAGACCGTTTAAAAATCAAAAGAACTGCCCCAAACCCACAAAGTCTGTTTCCCTGCCCGATCGAGTTGCCCTACGTGCCGCTTAGAAACCAATATCATCTATCTGAAAGATAGTTCATGCCCCAAGCCGCTCGAAGACCGTTCAAAAATCAAAAGAATTGCCCCAAACCCACAAAAATCTGTTTCCCTGCCCGATCGAGTTGCCCTACGTGTCGCTTACAAACCAATATCATCTATCTGAAAGATAGTTCATGCCCCAAGCCGCTCGAAGACCGCTTAAAAATCAAAATTGCCCCAAACCCACAAAAATCTGTTTCCCTGCCCGATCGAGTTGCCCTACGTGCCGCTTAGAAACCAATATCATCTATCTGAAAGATAGTTCATGCCCCAAGCCGCTCGAAGACCGTTTAAAAATCAAAAGAATTGCCCCAAACCCACAAAAATCTGTTTCCCTGCCCGATCGAGTTGCCCTAAGTGCCGCTTAGAAACCAATATCATCTATCTGATAGATAGTTCATGCCCCAAGCCGCTCGAAGACCGTTCAAAAATCAAAAGAATTGCCCCAACCCCACAAAAATCTGTTTCCCTGTCCGATCGAGTTGCCCTACGTGCCGCTTAGAAACCAATATCATCTATCTGAAAGATAGTTCATGCCCCAAGCCGCTCGAAGACCGTTTAAAAATCAAAATTGCCCCAAACCCACAACAATCTGTTTCCCTGCCCGATCGAGTTGCCCTACGTGCCGCTTACAAACCAATATCATCTATCTGAAAGATAGTTCATGCCCCAAGCCGCTCGAAGACCGTTTAAAAATCAAAAGAATTGCCCCAAACCCACAAAAATCTGTTTCCCTGCCCGATCGAGTTGCCCTACGTGCCGCTTAGAAACCAATATCATCTATCTGAAAGATAGTTCATGCCCCAAGCCGCTCGAAGACCGTTTAAAAATCAAAAGAATTGCCCCAAACCCATAAAAGTCTGTTTCCCTGCCCGATCGAGTTGCCCTACGCGCCGCTTACGAACCGATATCATCTATCTGAAAGATAGTTCATGCCCTAAGCCGCTCGAAGACCGTTTAAAAATCAAAAGAATTGCCCCAAACCCACAAAAATCTGTTTCCCTGCCCGATCGAGTTGCCCTACGTGCCGCTTAGAAACCAATATCATCTATCTGAAAGATAGTTCATGCCCCAAGCCGCTCGAAGACCGTTTAAAAATCAAAAGAATTGCCCAAACCCACAAAAATCTGTTTCCCTGCCCGATCGAGTTGCCCTACGTGTCGCTTACAAACCAATATCATCTATCTGAAAGATAGTTCATGCCCCGAGCCGCTCGAAGACCGTTTAAAAATCAAAAGAATTCCCCAAACCCACAAAAGTCTGTTTCCCTGCCCGATCGAGTTGCCCTACGTGCCGCTTACAAACCGATATCACCTATCTGAAAGATAGTTCATGCCCCAAGCCGCTCGAAAACCGTTTAAAAATCAAAAGAATTGCCCCAAACCCACAAAAATCTGTTTCCCTGCCCGATCGAGTTGCCCTACGTGCCGCTTAGAAATCAATATCATCTATCTGAAAGATAGTTCATGCCCCAAGCCGCTCGAAGACCGTTTAAAAATCAAAAGAATTGCCCCAAACCCACAAAAGTCTGTTTCCCTGCCCGATCGAGTTGCCCTACGTGCCGCTTACAAACCAATATCATCTATCTGAAAGATAGTTCATGCCCCAAGCCGCTCGAAGACCGTTTAAAAATCAAAAGAATTGCCCCAAACCCACAAAAATCTGTTTCCCTGCCCGATGGAGTTGCCCTACGTGCCGCTAACAAACCGATATCATCTATCTTAAAAATAGTTCATGCCCCAAGCCGCTCGAAGACCGTTTAAAAATCAAAAGAATTGCCCCAAACCCACAAAAATCTGTTTCCCTGCCCGATCGAGTTGCCCTACGTGCCGCTTAGAAACCAATATCATCTATCTGAAAGATAGTTCATGCCCCAAGCCGCTCGAAGACCGTTTAAAAATCAAAAGAATTGCCCAAACCCACAAAAATCTGTTTCCCTGCCCGATCGAGTTGCCCTACGTGCCGCTTACAAACCAATATCATCTATCTGAAAGATAGTTCATGCCCCGAGCCGCTCGAAGACCGTTTAAAAATCAAAAGAATTCCCCAAACCCACAAAAGTCTGTTTCCCTGCCCGATCGAGTTGCCCTACGTGCCGCTTACAAACCGATATCATCTATCTGAAAGATAGTTCATGCCCCAAGCCGCTCGAAGACCGTTTAAAAATCAAAAGAATTGCCCCAAACCCACAAAAATCTGTTTCCCTGCCCGATCGAGTTGCCCTACGTGCCGCTTAGTAATCAATATCATCTATCTGAAAGATAGTTCATGCCCCAAGCCGCTCGAAGACCGTTTAAAAATCAAAAGAATTGCCCCAAACCCACAAAAGTCTGTTTCCCTGCCCGATCGAGTTGCCCTACGTGCCGCTTACAAACCAATATCATCTATCTGAAAGATAGTTCATGCCCCAAGCCGCTCGAAGACCGTTTAAAAATCAAAAGAATTGCCCCAAACCCACAAAAATCTGTTTCCCTGCCCGATCGAGTTGCCCTACGTGCCGTTTAGAAATCAATATCATCTATCTGAAAGATAGTTCATGCCCCAAGCCGCTCGAAGACCGTTTAAAAATCAAAAGAATTCCCCAAACCCACAAAAATCTGTTTCCCTGCCCGATCGAGTTGCCCTACGTGCCGCTTAGAAATCAATATCATCTATCTGAAAGATAGTTCATGCCCCAAGCCGCTCGAAGACCGTTTAAAAATCAAAAGAATTGCCCCAAACCCACAAAAATCTGTTCCCCTGCCCGATCGAGTTGCCCTACGTGCCGCTAACAAACCGATATCATCTATCTTAAAAATAGTTCATGCCCCAAGCCGCTCGAAGACCGTTTAAAAATCAAAAGAATTGCCCCAAACCCACAAAAATCTGTTTCCCTGCCCGATCGAGTTGCCCTACGTGCCGCTTAGAAACCAATATCATCTATCTGAAAGATAGTTCATGCCCCAAGCCGCTCGAAGACCGTTTAAAAATCAAAAGAATTGCCCAAACCCACAAAAATCTGTTTCCCTGCCCGATCGAGTTGCCCTACGTGCCGCTTACAAACCAATATCATCTATCTGAAAGATAGTTCATGCCCCGAGCCGCTCGAAGACCGTTTAAAAATCAAAAGAATTCCCCAAACCCACAAAAGTCTGTTTCCCTGCCCGATCGAGTTGCCCTACGTGCCGCTTACAAACCGATATCATCTATCTGAAAGATAGTTCATGCCCCAAGCCGCTCGAAGACCGTTTAAAAATCAAAAGAATTGCCCCAAACCCACAAAAATCTGTTTCCCTGCCCGATCGAGTTGCCCTACGTGCCGCTTAGTAATCAATATCATCTATCTGAAAGATAGTTCATGCCCCAAGCCGCTCGAAGACCGTTTAAAAATCAAAAGAATTGCCCCAAACCCACAAAAATCTGTTTCCCTGCCCGATCGAGTTGCCCTACGTGCCGCTTAGAAATCAATATCATCTATCTGAAAGATAGTTCATGCCCCAAGCCGCTCGAAGACCGTTTAAAAATCAAAAGAATTCCCCAAACCCACAAAAATCTGTTTCCCTGCCCGATCGAGTTGCCCTACGTGCCGCTTACAAACCAATATCATCTATCTGAAAGATAGTTCATGCCCCAAGCCGCTCGAAGACCGTTTAAAAATCAAAAGAATTGCCCCAAACCCACAAAAATCTGTTTCCCTGCCCGATCGAGTTGCCCTACGTGCCGCTTAGAAATCAATATCATCTATCTGAAAGATAGTTCATGCCCCAAGCCGCTCGAAGACCGTTTAAAAATCAAAAGAATTGCCCCAAACCCACAAAAGTCTGTTTCCCTGCCCGATCGAGTTGCCCTACGTGCCGCTTACAAACCAATATCATCTATCTGAAAGATAGTTCATGCCCCAAGCCGCTCGAAGACCGTTTAAAAATCAAAAGAATTGCCCCAAACCCACAAAAATCTGTTTCCCTGCCCGATCGAGTTGCCCTACGTGCCGCTAACAAACCGATATCATCTATCTTAAAAATAGTTCATGCCCCAAGCCGCTCGAAGACCGTTTAAAAATCAAAAGAATTGCCCCAAACCTACAAAAATCTGTTTCCCTGCCCGATCGAGTTGCCCTACGTGCCGCTTAGTAATCAATATCATCTATCTGAAAGATAGTTCATGCCCCAAGCCGCTCGAAGACCGTTTAAAAATCAAAAGAATTGCCCCAAACCCACAAAAATCTGTTTCCCTGCCCGATCGAGTTGCCCTACGTGCCGCTTAGAAATCAATATCATCTATCTGAAAGATAGTTCATGCCCCAAGCCGCTCGAAGACCGTTTAAAAATCAAAAGAATTCCCCAAACCCACAAAAATCTGTTTCCCTGCCCGATCGAGTTGCCCTACGTGCCGCTTACAAACCAATATCATCTATCTGAAAGATAGTTCATGCCCCAAGCCGCTCGAAGACCGTTTAAAAATCAAAAGAATTGCCCCAAACCCACAAAAATCTGTTTCCCTGCCCGATCGAGTTGCCCTACGTGCCGCTTAGAAATCAATATCATCTATCTGAAAGATAGTTCATGCCCCAAGCCGCTCGAAGACCGTTTAAAAATCAAAAGAATTGCCCCAAACCCACAAAAGTCTGTTTCCCTGCCCGATCGAGTTGCCCTACGTGCCGCTTACAAACCAATATCATCTATCTGAAAGATAGTTCATGCCCCAAGCCGCTCGAAGACCGTTTAAAAATCAAAAGAATTGCCCCAAACCCACAAAAATCTGTTTCCCTGCCCGATCGAGTTGCCCTACGTGCCGCTAACAAACCGATATCATCTATCTTAAAAATAGTTCATGCCCCAAGCCGCTCGAAGACCGTTTAAAAATCAAAAGAATTGCCCCAAACCTACAAAAATCTGTTTCCCTGCCCGATCGAGTTGCCCTACGTGCCGCTAACAAACCGATATCATCTATCTTAAAAATAGTTCATGCCCCAAGCCGCTCGAAGACCGTTTAAAAATCAAAAGAATTGCCCCAAACCCACAAAAATCTGTTTCCCTGCCCGATCGAGTTGCCCTACGTGCCGCATATAAACCAATATCATCTATCTGAAAGATAGTTCATGCCCCAAGCCGCTCGAAGACCGTTTAAAAATCAAAAGAATTGCCCCAAACCCACAAAAATCTGTTTCCCTGCCCGATCGAGTTGCCCTACGTGCCGCTAACAAACCGATATCATCTATCTTAAAAATAGTTCATGCCCCAAGCCGCTCGAAGACCGTTTAAAAATCAAAAGAATTGCCCCAAACCTACAAAAATCTGTTTCCCTGCCCGATCGAGTTGCCCTACGTGCCGCTAACAAACCGATATCATCTATCTTAAAAATAGTTCATGCCCCAAGCCGCTCGAAGACCGTTTAAAAATCAAAAGAATTGCCCCAAACCCACAAAAATCTGTTTCCCTGCCCGATCGAGTTGCCCTACGTGCCGCATATAAACCAATATCATCTATCTGAAAGATAGTTCATGCCCCAAGCCGCTCGAAGACCGTTTAAAAATCAAAAGAATTGCCCCAAACCCACAAAAATCTGTTCCCCTGCCCGATCGAGTTGCCCTACGTGCCGCTAACAAACCGATATCATCTATCTTAAAAATAGTTCATGCCCCAAGCCGCTCGAAGACCGTTTAAAAATCAAAAGAATTGCCCCAAACCCACAAAAATCTGTTTCCCTGCCCGATCGAGTTGCCCTACGTGCCGCTTAGAAACCAATATCATCTATCTGAAAGATAGTTCATGCCCCAAGCCGCTCGAAGACCGTTTAAAAATCAAAAGAATTCCCCAAACCCACAAAAATCTGTTTCCCTGCCCGATCGAGTTGCCCTACGTGCCGCTTACAAACCAATATCATCTATCTGAAAGATAGTTCATGCCCCAAGCCGCTCGAAGACCGTTTAAAAATCAAAAGAATTGCCCCAAACCCACAAAAATCTGTTTCCCTGCCCGATCGAGTTGCCCTACGTGCCGCTTAGAAATCAATATCATCTATCTGAAAGATAGTTCATGCCCCAAGCCGCTCGAAGACCGTTTAAAAATCAAAAGAATTGCCCCAAACCCACAAAAGTCTGTTTCCCTGCCCGATCGAGTTGCCCTACGTGCCGCTTACAAACCAATATCATCTATCTGAAAGATAGTTCATGCCCCAAGCCGCTCGAAGACCGTTTAAAAATCAAAAGAATTGCCCCAAACCCACAAAAATCTGTTTCCCTGCCCGATCGAGTTGCCCTACGTGCCGCTAACAAACCGATATCATCTATCTTAAAAATAGTTCATGCCCCAAGCCGCTCGAAGACCGTTTAAAAATCAAAAGAATTGCCCCAAACCTACAAAAATCTGTTTCCCTGCCCGATCGAGTTGCCCTACGTGCCGCTAACAAACCGATATCATCTATCTTAAAAATAGTTCATGCCCCAAGCCGCTCGAAGACCGTTTAAAAATCAAAAGAATTGCCCCAAACCCACAAAAATCTGTTTCCCTGCCCGATCGAGTTGCCCTACGTGCCGCATATAAACCAATATCATCTATCTGAAAGATAGTTCATGCCCCAACCTCTCGAAGACCGTTTAAAAATCAAAAGAATTGCCCCAAACCCACAAAAATCTGTTTCCCTGCCCGATCGAGTTGCCCTACGTGCCGCTAACAAACCGATATCATCTATCTTAAAAATAGTTCATGCCCCAAGCCGCTCGAAGACCGTTTAAAAATCAAAAGAATTGCCCCAAACCTACAAAAATCTGTTTCCCTGCCCGATCGAGTTGCCCTACGTGCCGCTTAGAAACCAATATCATCTATCTGAAAGATAGTTCATGCCCCAAGCCGCTCGAAGACCGTTTAAAAATCAAAAGAATTCCCCAAACCCACAAAAATCTGTTTCCCTGCCCGATCGAGTTGCCCTACGTGCCGCTTACAAACCAATATCATCTATCTGAAAGATAGTTCATGCCCCAAGCCGCTCGAAGACCGTTTAAAAATCAAAAGAATTGCCCCAAACCCACAAAAATCTGTTTCCCTGCCCGATCGAGTTGCCCTACGTGCCGCTTAGAAATCAATATCATCTATCTGAAAGATAGTTCATGCCCCAAGCCGCTCGAAGACCGTTTAAAAATCAAAAGAATTCCCCAAACCCACAAAAATCTGTTTCCCTGCCCGATCGAGTTGCCCTACGTGCCGCTTAGAAATCAATATCATCTATCTGAAAGATAGTTCATGCCCCAAGCCGCTCGAAGACCGTTTAAAAATCAAAAGAATTGCCCCAAACCCACAAAAATCTGTTCCCCTGCCCGATCGAGTTGCCCTACGTGCCGCTAACAAACCGATATCATCTATCTTAAAAATAGTTCATGCCCCAAGCCGCTCGAAGACCGTTTAAAAATCAAAAGAATTGCCCCAAACCTACAAAAATCTGTTTCCCTGCCCGATCGAGTTGCCCTACGTGCCGCTAACAAACCGATATCATCTATCTTAAAAATAGTTCATGCCCCAAGCCGTTCGAAGACCGTTTAAAAATCAAAAGAATTGCCCCAAACCCACAAAAATCTGTTTCCCTGCCCGATCGAGTTGCCCTACGTGCCGCATATAAACCAATATCATCTATCTGAAAGATAGTTCATGCCCCAAGCCGCTCGAAGACCGTTTAAAAATCAAAAGAATTGCCCCAAACCCACAAAAATCTGTTTCCCTGCCCGATCGAGTTGCCCTACGTGCCGCTAACAAACCGATATCATCTATCTTAAAAATAGTTCATGCCCCAAGCCGCTCGAAGACCGTTTAAAAATCAAAAGAATTGCCCCAAACCTACAAAAATCTGTTTCCCTGCCCGATCGAGTTGCCCTACGTGCCGCTTAGAAACCAATATCATCTATCTGAAAGATAGTTCATGCCCCAAGCCGCTCGAAGACCGTTTAAAAATCAAAAGAATTCCCCAAACCCACAAAAATCTGTTTCCCTGCCCGATCGAGTTGCCCTACGTGCCGCTTACAAACCAATATCATCTATCTGAAAGATAGTTCATGCCCCAAGCCGCTCGAAGACCGTTTAAAAATCAAAAGAATTGCCCCAAACCCACAAAAATCTGTTTCCCTGCCCGATCGAGTTGCCCTACGTGCCGCTTAGAAATCAATATCATCTATCTGAAAGATAGTTCATGCCCCAAGCCGCTCGAAGACCGTTTAAAAATCAAAAGAATTCCCCAAACCCACAAAAATCTGTTTCCCTGCCCGATCGAGTTGCCCTACGTGCCGCTTACAAACCAATATCATCTATCTGAAAGATAGTTCATGCCCCAAGCCGCTCGAAGACCGTTTAAAAATCAAAAGAATTGCCCCAAACCCACAAAAATCTGTTTCCCTGCCCGATCGAGTTGCCCTACGTGCCGCTTAGAAATCAATATCATCTATCTGAAAGATAGTTCATGCCCCAAGCCGCTCGAAGACCGTTTAAAAATCAAAAGAATTGCCCCAAACCCACAAAAATCTGTTCCCCTGCCCGATCGAGTTGCCCTACGTGCCGCTAACAAACCGATATCATCTATCTTAAAAATAGTTCATGCCCCAAGCCGCTCGAAGACCGTTTAAAAATCAAAAGAATTGCCCCAAACCCACAAAAATCTGTTTCCCTGCCCGATCGAGTTGCCCTACGTGCCGCTTAGAAACCAATATCATCTATCTGAAAGATAGTTCATGCCCCAAGCCGCTCGAAGACCGTTTAAAAATCAAAAGAATTCCCCAAACCCACAAAAATCTGTTTCCCTGCCCGATCGAGTTGCCCTACGTGCCGCTTACAAACCAATATCATCTATCTGAAAGATAGTTCATGCCCCAAGCCGCTCGAAGACCGTTTAAAAATCAAAAGAATTGCCCCAAACCCACAAAAATCTGTTTCCCTGCCCGATCGAGTTGCCCTACGTGCCGCTTAGAAATCAATATCATCTATCTGAAAGATAGTTCATGCCCCAAGCCGCTCGAAGACCGTTTAAAAATCAAAAGAATTGCCCCAAACCCACAAAAGTCTGTTTCCCTGCCCGATCGAGTTGCCCTACGTGCCGCTTACAAACCAATATCATCTATCTGAAAGATAGTTCATGCCCCAAGCCGCTCGAAGACCGTTTAAAAATCAAAAGAATTGCCCCAAACCCACAAAAATCTGTTTCCCTGCCCGATCGAGTTGCCCTACGTGCCGCTAACAAACCGATATCATCTATCTTAAAAATAGTTCATGCCCCAAGCCGCTCGAAGACCGTTTAAAAATCAAAAGAATTGCCCCAAACCTACAAAAATCTGTTTCCCTGCCCGATCGAGTTGCCCTACGTGCCGCTAACAAACCGATATCATCTATCTTAAAAATAGTTCATGCCCCAAGCCGCTCGAAGACCGTTTAAAAATCAAAAGAATTGCCCCAAACCCACAAAAATCTGTTTCCCTGCCCGATCGAGTTGCCCTACGTGCCGCATATAAACCAATATCATCTATCTGAAAGATAGTTCATGCCCCAAGCCGCTCGAAGACCGTTTAAAAATCAAAAGAATTGCCCCAAACCCACAAAAATCTGTTTCCCTGCCCGATCGAGTTGCCCTACGTGCCGCTAACAAACCGATATCATCTATCTTAAAAATAGTTCATGCCCCAAGCCGCTCGAAGACCGTTTAAAAATCAAAAGAATTGCCCCAAACCTACAAAAATCTGTTTCCCTGCCCGATCGAGTTGCCCTACGTGCCGCTTAGAAACCAATATCATCTATCTGAAAGATAGTTCATGCCCCAAGCCGCTCGAAGACCGTTTAAAAATCAAAAGAATTCCCCAAACCCACAAAAATCTGTTTCCCTGCCCGATCGAGTTGCCCTACGTGCCGCTTACAAACCAATATCATCTATCTGAAAGATAGTTCATGCCCCAAGCCGCTCGAAGACCGTTTAAAAATCAAAAGAATTGCCCCAAACCCACAAAAATCTGTTTCCCTGCCCGATCGAGTTGCCCTACGTGCCGCTTAGAAATCAATATCATCTATCTGAAAGATAGTTCATGCCCCAAGCCGCTCGAAGACCGTTTAAAAATCAAAAGAATTCCCCAAACCCACAAAAATCTGTTTCCCTGCCCGATCGAGTTGCCCTACGTGCCGCTTAGAAATCAATATCATCTATCTGAAAGATAGTTCATGCCCCAAGCCGCTCGAAGACCGTTTAAAAATCAAAAGAATTGCCCCAAACCCACAAAAATCTGTTCCCCTGCCCGATCGAGTTGCCCTACGTGCCGCTAACAAACCGATATCATCTATCTTAAAAATAGTTCATGCCCCAAGCCGCTCGAAGACCGTTTAAAAATCAAAAGAATTGCCCCAAACCTACAAAAATCTGTTTCCCTGCCCGATCGAGTTGCCCTACGTGCCGCTAACAAACCGATATCATCTATCTTAAAAATAGTTCATGCCCCAAGCCGTTCGAAGACCGTTTAAAAATCAAAAGAATTGCCCCAAACCCACAAAAATCTGTTTCCCTGCCCGATCGAGTTGCCCTACGTGCCGCATATAAACCAATATCATCTATCTGAAAGATAGTTCATGCCCCAAGCCGCTCGAAGACCGTTTAAAAATCAAAAGAATTGCCCCAAACCCACAAAAATCTGTTTCCCTGCCCGATCGAGTTGCCCTACGTGCCGCTAACAAACCGATATCATCTATCTTAAAAATAGTTCATGCCCCAAGCCGCTCGAAGACCGTTTAAAAATCAAAAGAATTGCCCCAAACCTACAAAAATCTGTTTCCCTGCCCGATCGAGTTGCCCTACGTGCCGCTTAGAAACCAATATCATCTATCTGAAAGATAGTTCATGCCCCAAGCCGCTCGAAGACCGTTTAAAAATCAAAAGAATTCCCCAAACCCACAAAAATCTGTTTCCCTGCCCGATCGAGTTGCCCTACGTGCCGCTTACAAACCAATATCATCTATCTGAAAGATAGTTCATGCCCCAAGCCGCTCGAAGACCGTTTAAAAATCAAAAGAATTGCCCCAAACCCACAAAAATCTGTTTCCCTGCCCGATCGAGTTGCCCTACGTGCCGCTTAGAAATCAATATCATCTATCTGAAAGATAGTTCATGCCCCAAGCCGCTCGAAGACCGTTTAAAAATCAAAAGAATTCCCCAAACCCACAAAAATCTGTTTCCCTGCCCGATCGAGTTGCCCTACGTGCCGCTTAGAAATCAATATCATCTATCTGAAAGATAGTTCATGCCCCAAGCCGCTCGAAGACCGTTTAAAAATCAAAAGAATTGCCCCAAACCCACAAAAATCTGTTCCCCTGCCCGATCGAGTTGCCCTACGTGCCGCTAACAAACCGATATCATCTATCTTAAAAATAGTTCATGCCCCAAGCCGCTCGAAGACCGTTTAAAAATCAAAAGAATTGCCCCAAACCCACAAAAATCTGTTTCCCTGCCCGATCGAGTTGCCCTACGTGCCGCTTAGAAACCAATATCATCTATCTGAAAGATAGTTCATGCCCCAAGCCGCTCGAAGACCGTTTAAAAATCAAAAGAATTGCCCAAACCCACAAAAATCTGTTTCCCTGCCCGATCGAGTTGCCCTACGTGCCGCTTACAAACCAATATCATCTATCTGAAAGATAGTTCATGCCCCAAGCCGCTCGAAGACCGTTTAAAAATCAAAAGAATTGCCCCAAACCCACAAAAATCTGTTTCCCTGCCCGATCGAGTTGCCCTACGTGCCGCTTAGTAATCAATATCATCTATCTGAAAGATAGTTCATGCCCCAAGCCGCTCGAAGACCGTTTAAAAATCAAAAGAATTGCCCCAAACCCACAAAAGTCTGTTTCCCTGCCCGATCGAGTTGCCCTACGTGCCGCTTACAAACCGATATCATCTATCTGAAAGATAGTTCATGCCCCAAGCCGCTCGAAGACCGTTTAAAAATCAAAAGAATTGCCCCAAACCCACAAAAATCTGTTTCCCTGCCCGATCGAGTTGCCCTACGTGCCGCTTAGAAATCAATATCATCTATCTGAAAGATAGTTCATGCCCCAAGCCGCTCGAAGACCGTTTAAAAATCAAAAGAATTCCCCAAACCCACAAAAATCTGTTTCCCTGCCCGATCGAGTTGCCCTACGTGCCGCTTACAAACCAATATCATCTATCTGAAAGATAGTTCATGCCCCAAGCCGCTCGAAGACCGTTTAAAAATCAAAAGAATTGCCCCAAACCCACAAAAATCTGTTTCCCTGCCCGATCGAGTTGCCCTACGTGCCGCTTAGAAATCAATATCATCTATCTGAAAGATAGTTCATGCCCCAAGCCGCTCGAAGACCGTTTAAAAATCAAAAGAATTGCCCCAAACCCACAAAAGTCTGTTTCCCTGCCCGATCGAGTTGCCCTACGTGCCGCTTACAAACCAATATCATCTATCTGAAAGATAGTTCATGCCCCAAGCCGCTCGAAGACCGTTTAAAAATCAAAAGAATTGCCCCAAACCCACAAAAATCTGTTTCCCTGCCCGATCGAGTTGCCCTACGTGCCGCTAACAAACCGATATCATCTATCTTAAAAATAGTTCATGCCCCAAGCCGCTCGAAGACCGTTTAAAAATCAAAAGAATTGCCCCAAACCTACAAAAATCTGTTTCCCTGCCCGATCGAGTTGCCCTACGTGCCGCTAACAAACCGATATCATCTATCTTAAAAATAGTTCATGCCCCAAGCCGCTCGAAGACCGTTTAAAAATCAAAAGAATTGCCCCAAACCCACAAAAATCTGTTTCCCTGCCCGATCGAGTTGCCCTACGTGCCGCATATAAACCAATATCATCTATCTGAAAGATAGTTCATGCCCCAAGCCGCTCGAAGACCGTTTAAAAATCAAAAGAATTGCCCCAAACCCACAAAAATCTGTTTCCCTGCCCGATCGAGTTGCCCTACGTGCCGCTAACAAACCGATATCATCTATCTTAAAAATAGTTCATGCCCCAAGCCGCTCGAAGACCGTTTAAAAATCAAAAGAATTGCCCCAAACCTACAAAAATCTGTTTCCCTGCCCGATCGAGTTGCCCTACGTGCCGCTAACAAACCGATATCATCTATCTTAAAAATAGTTCATGCCCCAAGCCGCTCGAAGACCGTTTAAAAATCAAAAGAATTGCCCCAAACCCACAAAAATCTGTTTCCCTGCCCGATCGAGTTGCCCTACGTGCCGCATATAAACCAATATCATCTATCTGAAAGATAGTTCATGCCCCAAGCCGCTCGAAGACCGTTTAAAAATCAAAAGAATTGCCCCAAACCCACAAAAATCTGTTCCCCTGCCCGATCGAGTTGCCCTACGTGCCGCTAACAAACCGATATCATCTATCTTAAAAATAGTTCATGCCCCAAGCCGCTCGAAGACCGTTTAAAAATCAAAAGAATTGCCCCAAACCCACAAAAATCTGTTTCCCTGCCCGATCGAGTTGCCCTACGTGCCGCTTAGAAACCAATATCATCTATCTGAAAGATAGTTCATGCCCCAAGCCGCTCGAAGACCGTTTAAAAATCAAAAGAATTCCCCAAACCCACAAAAATCTGTTTCCCTGCCCGATCGAGTTGCCCTACGTGCCGCTTACAAACCAATATCATCTATCTGAAAGATAGTTCATGCCCCAAGCCGCTCGAAGACCGTTTAAAAATCAAAAGAATTGCCCCAAACCCACAAAAATCTGTTTCCCTGCCAGATCGAGTTGCCCTACGTGCCGCTTAGAAATCAATATCATCTATCTGAAAGATAGTTCATGCCCCAAGCCGCTCGAAGACCGTTTAAAAATCAAAAGAATTGCCCCAAACCCACAAAAGTCTGTTTCCCTGCCCGATCGAGTTGCCCTACGTGCCGCTTACAAACCAATATCATCTATCTGAAAGATAGTTCATGCCCCAAGCCGCTCGAAGACCGTTTAAAAATCAAAAGAATTGCCCCAAACCCACAAAAATCTGTTTCCCTGCCCGATCGAGTTGCCCTACGTGCCGCTAACAAACCGATATCATCTATCTTAAAAATAGTTCATGCCCCAAGCCGCTCGAAGACCGTTTAAAAATCAAAAGAATTGCCCCAAACCTACAAAAATCTGTTTCCCTGCCCGATCGAGTTGCCCTACGTGCCGCTAACAAACCGATATCATCTATCTTAAAAATAGTTCATGCCCCAAGCCGCTCGAAGACCGTTTAAAAATCAAAAGAATTGCCCCAAACCCACAAAAATCTGTTTCCCTGCCCGATCGAGTTGCCCTACGTGCCGCATATAAACCAATATCATCTATCTGAAAGATAGTTCATGCCCCAAGCCGCTCGAAGACCGTTTAAAAATCAAAAGAATTGCCCCAAACCCACAAAAATCTGTTTCCCTGCCCGATCGAGTTGCCCTACGTGCCGCTAACAAACCGATATCATCTATCTTAAAAATAGTTCATGCCCCAAGCCGCTCGAAGACCGTTTAAAAATCAAAAGAATTGCCCCAAACCTACAAAAATCTGTTTCCCTGCCCGATCGAGTTGCCCTACGTGCCGCTTAGAAACCAATATCATCTATCTGAAAGATAGTTCATGCCCCAAGCCGCTCGAAGACCGTTTAAAAATCAAAAGAATTCCCCAAACCCACAAAAATCTGTTTCCCTGCCCGATCGAGTTGCCCTACGTGCCGCTTACAAACCAATATCATCTATCTGAAAGATAGTTCATGCCCCAAGCCGCTCGAAGACCGTTTAAAAATCAAAAGAATTGCCCCAAACCCACAAAAATCTGTTTCCCTGCCCGATCGAGTTGCCCTACGTGCCGCTTAGAAATCAATATCATCTATCTGAAAGATAGTTCATGCCCCAAGCCGCTCGAAGACCGTTTAAAAATCAAAAGAATTGCCCCAAACCCACAAAAGTCTGTTTCCCTGCCCGATCGAGTTGCCCTACGTGCCGCTTACAAACCAATATCATCTATCTGAAAGATAGTTCATGCCCCAAGCCGCTCGAAGACCGTTTAAAAATCAAAAGAATTGCCCCAAACCCACAAAAATCTGTTTCCCTGCCCGATCGAGTTGCCCTACGTGCCGCATATAAACCAATATCATCTATCTGAAAGATAGTTCATGCCCCAAGCCGCTCGAAGACCGTTTAAAAATCAAAAGAATTGCCCCAAACCCACAAAAATCTGTTTCCCTGCCCGATCGAGTTGCCCTACGTGCCGCTAACAAACCGATATCATCTATCTTAAAAATAGTTCATGCCCCAAGCCGCTCGAAGACCGTTTAAAAATCAAAAGAATTGCCCCAAACCTACAAAAATCTGTTTCCCTGCCCGATCGAGTTGCCCTACGTGCCGCTTAGAAACCAATATCATCTATCTGAAAGATAGTTCATGCCCCAAGCCGCTCGAAGACCGTTTAAAAATCAAAAGAATTCCCCAAACCCACAAAAATCTGTTTCCCTGCTCGATCGAGTTGCCCTACGTGCCGCTTACAAACCAATATCATCTATCTGAAAGATAGTTCATGCCCCAAGCCGCTCGAAGACCGTTTAAAAATCAAAAGAATTGCCCCAAACCCACAAAAATCTGTTTCCCTGCCCGATCGAGTTGCCCTACGTGCCGCTTAGAAATCAATATCATCTATCTGAAAGATAGTTCATGCCCCAAGCCGCTCGAAGACCGTTTAAAAATCAAAAGAATTGCCCCAAACCCACAAAAGTCTGTTTCCCTGCCCGATCGAGTTGCCCTACGTGCCGCTTACAAACCAATATCATCTATCTGAAAGATAGTTCATGCCCCAAGCCGCTCGAAGACCGTTTAAAAATCAAAAGAATTGCCCCAAACCCACAAAAATCTGTTTCCCTGCCCGATCGAGTTGCCCTACGTGCCGCTAACAAACCGATATCATCTATCTTAAAAATAGTTCATGCCCCAAGCCGCTCGAAGACCGTTTAAAAATCAAAAGAATTGCCCCAAACCTACAAAAATCTGTTTCCCTGCCCGATCGAGTTGCCCTACGTGCCGCTAACAAACCGATATCATCTATCTTAAAAATAGTTCATGCCCCAAGCCGCTCGAAGACCGTTTAAAAATCAAAAGAATTGCCCCAAACCCACAAAAATCTGTTTCCCTGCCCGATCGAGTTGCCCTACGTGCCGCATATAAACCAATATCATCTATCTGAAAGATAGTTCATGCCCCAAGCCGCTCGAAGACCGTTTAAAAATCAAAAGAATTGCCCCAAACCCACAAAAATCTGTTTCCCTGCCCGATCGAGTTGCCCTACGTGCCGCTAACAAACCGATATCATCTATCTTAAAAATAGTTCATGCCCCAAGCCGCTCGAAGACCGTTTAAAAATCAAAAGAATTGCCCCAAACCTACAAAAATCTGTTTCCCTGCCCGATCGAGTTGCCCTACGTGCCGCTAACAAACCGATATCATCTATCTTAAAAATAGTTCATGCCCCAAGCCGCTCGAAGACCGTTTAAAAATCAAAAGAATTGCCCCAAACCCACAAAAATCTGTTTCCCTGCCCGATCGAGTTGCCCTACGTGCCGCATATAAACCAATATCATCTATCTGAAAGATAGTTCATGCCCCAAGCCGCTCGAAGACCGTTTAAAAATCAAAAGAATTGCCCCAAACCCACAAAAATCTGTTCCCCTGCCCGATCGAGTTGCCCTACGTGTCGCTAACAAACCGATATCATCTATCTTAAAAATAGTTCATGCCCCAAGCCGCTCGAAGACCGTTTAAAAATCAAAAGAATTGCCCCAAACCCACAAAAATCTGTTTCCCTGCCCGATCGAGTTGCCCTACGTGCCGCTTAGAAACCAATATCATCTATCTGAAAGATAGTTCATGCCCCAAGCCGCTCGAAGACCGTTTAAAAATCAAAAGAATTGCCCAAACCCACAAAAATCTGTTTCCCTGCCCGATCGAGTTGCCCTACGTGCCGCTTACAAACCAATATCATCTATCTGAAAGATAGTTCATGCCCCGAGCCGCTCGAAGACCGTTTAAAAATCAAAAGAATTCCCCAAACCCACAAAAGTCTGTTTCCCTGCCCGATCGAGTTGCCCTACGTGCCGCTTAGAAATCAATATCATCTATCTGAAAGATAGTTCATGCCCCAAGCCGCTCGAAGACCGTTTAAAAATCAAAAGAATTCCCCAAACCCACAAAAATCTGTTTCCCTGCCCGATCGAGTTGCCCTACGTGCCGCTTACAAACCAATATCATCTATCTGAAAGATAGTTCATGCCCCAAGCCGCTCGAAGACCGTTTAAAAATCAAAAGAATTGCCCCAAACCCACAAAAATCTGTTTCCCTGCCCGATCGAGTTGCCCTACGTGCCGCTTAGAAATCAATATCATCTATCTGAAAGATAGTTCATGCCCCAAGCCGCTCGAAGACCGTTTAAAAATCAAAAGAATTGCCCCAAACCCACAAAAGTCTGTTTCCCTGCCCGATCGAGTTGCCCTACGTGCCGCTTACAAACCAATATCATCTATCTGAAAGATAGTTCATGCCCCAAGCCGCTCGAAGACCGTTTAAAAATCAAAAGAATTGCCCCAAACCCACAAAAATCTGTTTCCCTGCCCGATCGTGTTGCCCTACGTGCCGCTAACAAACCGATATCATCTATCTTAAAAATAGTTCATGCCCCAAGCCGCTCGAAGACCGTTTAAAAATCAAAAGAATTGCCCCAAACCTACAAAAATCTGTTTCCCTGCCCGATCGAGTTGCCCTACGTGCCGCTAACAAACCGATATCATCTATCTTAAAAATAGTTCATGCCCCAAGCCGCTCGAAGACCGTTTAAAAATCAAAAGAATTGCCCCAAACCCACAAAAATCTGTTTCCCTGCCCGATCGAGTTGCCCTACGTGCCGCATATAAACCAATATCATCTATCTGAAAGATAGTTCATGCCCCAAGCCGCTCGAAGACCGTTTAAAAATCAAAAGAATTGCCCCAAACCCACAAAAATCTGTTTCCCTGCCCGATCGAGTTGCCCTACGTGCCGCTAACAAACCGATATCATCTATCTTAAAAATAGTTCATGCCCCAAGCCGCTCGAAGACCGTTTAAAAATCAAAAGAATTGCCCCAAACCTACAAAAATCTGTTTCCCTGCCCGATCGAGTTGCCCTACGTGCCGCTAACAAACCGATATCATCTATCTTAAAAATAGTTCATGCCCCAAGCCGCTCGAAGACCGTTTAAAAATCAAAAGAATTGCCCCAAACCCACAAAAATCTGTTTCCCTGCCCGATCGAGTTGCCCTACGTGCCGCATATAAACCAATATCATCTATCTGAAAGATAGTTCATGCCCCAAGCCGCTCGAAGACCGTTTAAAAATCAAAAGAATTGCCCCAAACCCACAAAAATCTGTTTCCCTGCCCGATCGAGTTGCCCTACGTGCCGCTTAGAAATCAATATCATCTATCTGAAAGATAATTCATGCCCCAAGCCGCTCGAAGACCGTTTAAAAATCAAAAGAATTGCCCCAAACCCACAAAAATCTGTTTCCCTGCCCGATCGAGTTGCCCTACGTGCCGCTTAGAAATCAATATCATCTATCTTAAAAATAGTTCATGCCCCAAGCCGCTCGAAGACCGTTTAAAAATCAAAAGAATTCCCCAAACCCACAAAAGTCTGTTTCCCTGCCCGATCGAGTTGCCCTACGTGCCGCTTACAAACCGATATCATCTATCTGAAAGATAGTTCATGCCCCAAGCCGCTCGAAGACCGTTTAAAAATCAAAAGAATTGCCCCAAACCCACAAAAATCTGTTTCCCTGCCCGATCGAGTTGCCCTACGTGCCGCTTAGTAATCAATATCATCTATCTGAAAGATAGTTCATGCCCCCAAGCCGCTCGAAGACCGTTTAAAAATCAAAAGAATTGCCCCAAACCCACAAAAGTCTGTTTCCCTGCCCGATCGAGTTGCCCTACGTGCCGCTTACAAACCAATATCATCTATCTGAAAGATAGTTCATGCCCCAAGCCGCTCGAAGACCGTTTAAAAATCAAAAGAATTGCCCCAAACCCACAAAAATCTGTTTCCCTGCCCGATCGAGTTGCCCTACGTGCCGCTTAGAAATCAATATCATCTATCTGAAAGATAGTTCATGCCCCAAGCCGCTCGAAGACCGTTTAAAAATCAAAAGAATTGCCCCAAACCCACAAAAATCTGTTTCCCTGCCCGATCGAGTTGCCCTACGTGCCGCTAACAAACCGATATCATCTATCTTAAAAATAGTTCATGCCCCAAGCCGCTCGAAGACCGTTTAAAAATCAAAAGAATTGCCCCAAACCTACAAAAATCTGTTTCCCTGCCCGATCGAGTTGCCCTACGTGCCGCTAACAAACCGATATCATCTATCTTAAAAATAGTTCATGCCCCAAACCGCTCGAAGACCGTTTAAAAATCAAAAGAATTGCCCCAAACCCACAAAAATCTGTTTCCCTGCCCGATCGAGTTGCCCTACGTGCCGCTTAGAAATCAATATCATCTATCTGAAAGATAGTTCATGCCCCAAGCCGCTCGAAGACCGTTTAAAAATCAAAAGAATTGCCCCAAACCCACAAAAGTCTGTTTCCCTGCCCGATCGAGTTGCCCTACGTGCCGCTTACAAACCAATATCATCTATCTGAAAGATAGTTCATGCCCCAAGCCGCTCGAAGACCGTTTAAAAATCAAAAGAATTGCCCCAAACCTACAAAAATCTGTTTCCCTGCCCGATCGAGTTGCCCTACGTGCCGCTAACAAACCGATATCATCTATCTTAAAAATAGTTCATGCCCCAAGCCGCTCGAAGACCGTTTAAAAATCAAAAGAATTGCCCCAAACCCACAAAAATCTGTTTCCCTGCCCGATCGAGTTGCCCTACGTGCCGCATATAAACCAATATCATCTATCTGAAAGATAGTTCATGCCCCAAGCCGCTCGAAGACCGTTTAAAAATCAAAAGAATTGCCCCAAACCCACAAAAATCTGTTTCCCTGCCCGATCGAGTTGCCCTACGTGCCGCTTAGAAATCAATATCATCTATCTGAAAGATAATTCATGCCCCAAGCCGCTCGAAGACCGTTTAAAAATCAAAAGAATTGCCCCAAACCCACAAAAATCTGTTTCCCTGCCCGATCGAGTTGCCCTACGTGCCGCTTAGAAATCAATATCATCTATCTTAAAAATAGTTCATGCCCCAAGCCGCTCGAAGACCGTTTAAAAATCAAAAGAATTCCCCAAACCCACAAAAGTCTGTTTCCCTGCCCGATCGAGTTGCCCTACGTGCCGCTTACAAACCGATATCATCTATCTGAAAGATAGTTCATGCCCCAAGCCGCTCGAAGACCGTTTAAAAATCAAAAGAATTGCCCCAAACCCACAAAAATCTGTTTCCCTGCCCGATCGAGTTGCCCTACGTGCCGCTTAGAAATCAATATCATCTATCTTAAAAATAGTTCATGCCCCAAGCCGCTCGAAGACCGTTTAAAAATCAAAAGAATTCCCCAAACCCACAAAAGTCTGTTTCCCTGCCCGATCGAGTTGCCCTACGTGCCGCTTACAAACCGATATCATCTATCTGAAAGATAGTTCATGCCCCAAGCCGCTCGAAGACCGTTTAAAAATCAAAAGAATTGCCCCAAACCCACAAAAATCTGTTTCCCTGCCCGATCGAGTTGCCCTACGTGCCGCTTAGTAATCAATATCATCTATCTGAAAGATAGTTCATGCCCCCAAGCCGCTCGAAGACCGTTTAAAAATCAAAAGAATTGCCCCAAACCCACAAAAGTCTGTTTCCCTGCCCGATCGAGTTGCCCTACGTGCCGCTTAGAAATCAATATCATCTATCTGAAAGATAGTTCATGCCCCAAGCCGCTCGAAGACCGTTTAAAAATCAAATGAATTGCCCCAAACCCACAAAAATCTGTTTCCCTGCCCGATCGAGTTGCCCTACGTGCCGCTAACAAACCGATATCATCTATCTTAAAAATAGTTCATGCCCCAAGCCGCTCGAAGACCGTTTAAAAATCAAAAGAATTGCCCCAAACCTACAAAAATCTGTTTCCCTGCCCGATCGAGTTGCCCTACGTGCCGCTAACAAACCGATATCATCTATCTTAAAAATAGTTCATGCCCCAAACCGCTCGAAGACCGTTTAAAAATCAAAAGAATTGCCCCAAACCCACAAAAATCTGTTTCCCTGCCCGATCGAGTTGCCCTACGTGCCGCTTAGAAATCAATATCATCTATCTGAAAGATAGTTCATGCCCCAAGCCGCTCGAAGACCGTTTAAAAATCAAAAGAATTGCCCCAAACCCACAAAAGTCTGTTTCCCTGCCCGATCGAGTTGCCCTACGTGCCGCTTACAAACCAATATCATCTATCTGAAAGATAGTTCATGCCCCAAGCCGCTCGAAGACCGTTTAAAAATCAAAAGAATTGCCCCAAACCTACAAAAATCTGTTTCCCTGCCCGATCGAGTTGCCCTACGTGCCGCTAACAAACCGATATCATCTATCTTAAAAATAGTTCATGCCCCAAGCCGCTCGAAGACCGTTTAAAAATCAAAAGAATTGCCCCAAACCCACAAAAATCTGTTTCCCTGCCCGATCGAGTTGCCCTACGTGCCGCATATAAACCAATATCATCTATCTGAAAGATAGTTCATGCCCCAAGCCGCTCGAAGACCGTTTAAAAATCAAAAGAATTGCCCCAAACCCACAAAAATCTGTTTCCCTGCCCGATCGAGTTGCCCTACGTGCCGCTTAGAAATCAATATCATCTATCTGAAAGATAATTCATGCCCCAAGCCGCTCGAAGACCGTTTAAAAATCAAAAGAATTGCCCCAAACCCACAAAAATCTGTTTCCCTGCCCGATCGAGTTGCCCTACGTGCCGCTTAGAAATCAATATCATCTATCTTAAAAATAGTTCATGCCCCAAGCCGCTCGAAGACCGTTTAAAAATCAAAAGAATTCCCCAAACCCACAAAAGTCTGTTTCCCTGCCCGATCGAGTTGCCCTACGTGCCGCTTACAAACCGATATCATCTATCTGAAAGATAGTTCATGCCCCAAGCCGCTCGAAGACCGTTTAAAAATCAAAAGAATTGCCCCAAACCCACAAAAATCTGTTTCCCTGCCCGATCGAGTTGCCCTACGTGCCGCTTAGAAATCAATATCATCTATCTTAAAAATAGTTCATGCCCCAAGCCGCTCGAAGACCGTTTAAAAATCAAAAGAATTCCCCAAACCCACAAAAGTCTGTTTCCCTGCCCGATCGAGTTGCCCTACGTGCCGCTTACAAACCGATATCATCTATCTGAAAGATAGTTCATGCCCCAAGCCGCTCGAAGACCGTTTAAAAATCAAAAGAATTGCCCCAAACCCACAAAAATCTGTTTCCCTGCCCGATCGAGTTGCCCTACGTGCCGCTTAGTAATCAATATCATCTATCTGAAAGATAGTTCATGCCCCCAAGCCGCTCGAAGACCGTTTAAAAATCAAAAGAATTGCCCCAAACCCACAAAAGTCTGTTTCCCTGCCCGATCGAGTTGCCCTACGTGCCGCTTACAAACCAATATCATCTATCTGAAAGATAGTTCATGCCCCAAGCCGCTCGAAGACCGTTTAAAAATCAAAAGAATTGCCCCAAACCCACAAAAATCTGTTTCCCTGCCCGATCGAGTTGCCCTACGTGCCGCTTAGAAATCAATATCATCTATCTGAAAGATAGTTCATGCCCCAAGCCGCTCGAAGACCGTTTAAAAATCAAAAGAATTGCCCCAAACCCACAAAAATCTGTTTCCCTGCCCGATCGAGTTGCCCTACGTGCCGCTAACAAACCGATATCATCTATCTTAAAAATAGTTCATGCCCCAAGCCGCTCGAAGACCGTTTAAAAATCAAAAGAATTGCCCCAAACCTACAAAAATCTGTTTCCCTGCCCGATCGAGTTGCCCTACGTGCCGCTAACAAACCGATATCATCTATCTTAAAAATAGTTCATGCCCCAAACCGCTCGAAGACCGTTTAAAAATCAAAAGAATTGCCCCAAACCCACAAAAATCTGTTTCCCTGCCCGATCGAGTTGCCCTACGTGCCGCTTAGAAATCAATATCATCTATCTGAAAGATAGTTCATGCCCCAAGCCGCTCGAAGACCGTTTAAAAATCAAAAGAATTGCCCCAAACCCACAAAAGTCTGTTTCCCTGCCCGATCGAGTTGCCCTACGTGCCGCTTACAAACCAATATCATCTATCTGAAAGATAGTTCATGCCCCAAGCCGCTCGAAGACCGTTTAAAAATCAAAAGAATTGCCCCAAACCCACAAAAATCTGTTTCCCTGCCCGATCGAGTTGCCCTACGTGCCGCTAACAAACCGATATCATCTATCTTAAAAATAGTTCATGCCCCAAGCCGCTCGAAGACCGTTTAAAAATCAAAAGAATTGCCCCAAACCTACAAAAATCTGTTTCCCTGCCCGATCGAGTTGCCCTACGTGCCGCTAACAAACCGATATCATCTATCTTAAAAATAGTTCATGCCCCAAACCGCTCGAAGACCGTTTAAAAATCAAAAGAATTGCCCCAAACCCACAAAAATCTGTTTCCCTGCCCGATCGTGTTGCCCTACGTGCCGCTTAGAAATCAATATCATCTATCTGAAAGATAATTCATGCCCCAAGCCGCTCGAAGACCGTTTAAAAATCAAAAGAATTGCCCCAAACCCACAAAAATCTGTTTCCCTGCCCGATCGAGTTGCCCTACGTGCCGCTTAGAAATCAATATCATCTATCTTAAAAATAGTTCATGCCCCAAGCCGCTCGAAGACCGTTTAAAAATCAAAAGAATTCCCCAAACCCACAAAAGTCTGTTTCCCTGCCCGATCGAGTTGCCCTACGTGCCGCTTACAAACCGATATCATCTATCTGAAAGATAGTTCATGCCCCAAGCCGCTCGAAGACCGTTTAAAAATCAAAAGAATTGCCCCAAACCCACAAAAATCTGTTTCCCTGCCCGATCGAGTTGCCCTACGTGCCGCTTAGTAATCAATATCATCTATCTGAAAGATAGTTCATGCCCCAAGCCGCTCGAAGACCGTTTAAAAATCAAAAGAATTGCCCCAAACCCACAAAAGTCTGTTTCCCTGCCCGATCGAGTTGCCCTACGTGCCGCTTACAAACCAATATCATCTATCTGAAAGATAGTTCATGCCCCAAGCCGCTCGAAGACCGTTTAAAAATCAAAAGAATTGCCCCAAACCCACAAAAATCTGTTTCCCTGCCCGATCGAGTTGCCCTACGTGCCGCTTAGAAATCAATATCATCTATCTGAAAGATAGTTCATGCCCCAAGCCGCTCGAAGACCGTTTAAAAATCAAAAGAATTCCCCAAACCCACAAAAATCTGTTTCCCTGCCCGATCGAGTTGCCCTACGTGCCGCTTAGAAATCAATATCATCTATCTGAAAGATAGTTCATGCCCCAAGCCGCTCGAAGACCGTTTAAAAATCAAAAGAATTCCCCAAACCCACAAAAATCTGTTTCCCTGCCCGATCGAGTTGCCCTACGTGCCGCTTACAAACCAATATCATCTATCTGAAAGATAGTTCATGCCCCAAGCCGCTCGAAGACCGTTTAAAAATCAAAAGAATCGCCCCAAACCCACAAAAATCTGTTTCCCTGCCCGATCGAGTTGCCCTACGTGCCGCTTAGAAATCAATATCATCTATCTGAAAGATAGTTCATGCCCCAAGCCGCTCGAAGACCGTTTAAAAATCAAAAGAATTGCCCCAAACCCACAAAAGTCTGTTTTCCTGCCCGATCGAGTTGCCCTACGTGCCGCTTACAAACCAATATCATCTATCTGAAAGATAGTTCATGCCCCAAGCCGCTCGAAGACCGTTTAAAAATCAAAAGAATTGCCCCAAACCCACAAAAATCTGTTTCCCTGCCCGATCGAGTTGCCCTACGTGCCGCTAACAAACCGATATCATCTATCTTAAAAATAGTTCATGCCCCAAGCCGCTCGAAGACCGTTTAAAAATCAAAAGAATTGCCCCAAACCCATAAAAATCTGTTTCCCTGCCCGATCGAGTTGCCCTACGTGCCGCTTACAAACCGATATCATCTATCTGAAAGATAGTTCATGCCCCAAGCCGCTCGAAGACCGTTTAAAAATCAAAATTGCCCCAAACCCACAAAAATCTGTTTCCCTGCCCGATCGAGTTGCCCTACGTGCCGCTTAGAAATCAATATCATCTATCTGAAAGATAATTCATGCCCCAAGCCGCTCGAAGACCGTTTAAAAATCAAAAGAATTGCCCCAAACCCACAAAAGTCTGTTTCCCTGCCCGATCAAGTTGCCCTACGTGCCGCTTACAAACCGATATCATCTATCTGAAAGATAGTTCATGCCCCAAGCCGCTCGAAGACCGTTTAAAAATCAAAAGAATTGCCCCAAACCCACAAAAGTCTGTTTTCCTGCCCGATCGAGTTGCCCTACGTGCCGCTTACAAACCAATATCATCTATCTGAAAGATAGTTCATGCCCCAAGCCGCTCGAAGACGGTTTAAAAATCAAAAGAATTGCCCCAAACCCACAAAAATCTGTTTCCCTGCCCGATCGAGTTGCCCTACGTGCCGCATAGAAACCAATATCATCTATCTGAAAGATAGTTCATGCCCCAAGCCGCTCGAAGACCGTTTAAAAATCAAAAGAATTGCCCCAAACCCACAAAAATCTGTTTCCCTGCCCGATCGAGTTGCCCTACGTGCCGCTTAGAAATCAATATCATCTATCTGAAAGATAATTCATGCCCCAAGCCGCTCGAAGACCGTTTAAAAATCAAAAGAATTGCCCCAAACCCACAAAAATCTGTTTCCCTGCCCGATCGAGTTGCCCTACGTGCCGCTTACAAACCGATATCATCTATCTGAAAGATAGTTCATGCCCCAAGCCGCTCGAAGACCGTTTAAAAATCAAAATTGCCCCAAACCCACAAAAATCTGTTTCCCTGCCCGATCGAGTTGCCCTACGTGCCGCTTAGAAATCAATATCATCTATCTGAAAGATAATTCATGCCCCAAGCCGCTCGAAGACCGTTTAAAAATCAAAAGAATTGCCCCAAACCCACAAAAGTCTGTTTCCCTGCCCGATCAAGTTGCCCTACGTGCCGCTTACAAACCGATATCATCTATCTGAAAGATAGTTCATGCCCCAAGCCGCTCGAAGACCGTTTAAAAATCAAAAGAATTGCCCCAAACCCACAAAAATCTGTTTCCCTGCCCGATCGAGTTGCCCTACGTGCCGCTTAGAAATCAATATCATCTATCTGAAAGATAGTTCATGCCCCAAGCCGCTCGAAGACCGTTTAAAAATCAAAAGAATTCCCCAAACCCACAAAAATCTGTTTCCCTGCCCGATCGAGTTGCCCTACGTGCCGCTTAGAAATCAATATCATCTATCTGAAAGATAGTTCATGCCCCAAGCCGCTCGAAGACCGTTTAAAAATCAAAAGAATTCCCCAAACCCACAAAAATCTGTTTCCCTGCCCGATCGAGTTGCCCTACGTGCCGCTTACAAACCAATATCATCTATCTGAAAGATAGTTCATGCCCCAAGCCGCTCGAAGACCGTTTAAAAATCAAAAGAATCGCCCCAAACCCACAAAAATCTGTTTCCCTGCCCGATCGAGTTGCCCTACGTGCCGCTTAGAAATCAATATCATCTATCTGAAAGATAGTTCATGCCCCAAGCCGCTCGAAGACCGTTTAAAAATCAAAAGAATTGCCCCAAACCCACAAAAGTCTGTTTTCCTGCCCGATCGAGTTGCCCTACGTGCCGCTTACAAACCAATATCATCTATCTGAAAGATAGTTCATGCCCCAAGCCGCTCGAAGACCGTTTAAAAATCAAAAGAATTGCCCCAAACCCACAAAAATCTGTTTCCCTGCCCGATCGAGTTGCCCTACGTGCCGCTAACAAACCGATATCATCTATCTTAAAAATAGTTCATGCCCCAAGCCGCTCGAAGACCGTTTAAAAATCAAAAGAATTGCCCCAAACCCATAAAAATCTGTTTCCCTGCCCGATCGAGTTGCCCTACGTGCCGCTTACAAACCGATATCATCTATCTGAAAGATAGTTCATGCCCCAAGCCGCTCGAAGACCGTTTAAAAATCAAAATTGCCCCAAACCCACAAAAATCTGTTTCCCTGCCCGATCGAGTTGCCCTACGTGCCGCTTAGAAATCAATATCATCTATCTGAAAGATAATTCATGCCCCAAGCCGCTCGAAGACCGTTTAAAAATCAAAAGAATTGCCCCAAACCCACAAAAGTCTGTTTCCCTGCCCGATCAAGTTGCCCTACGTGCCGCTTACAAACCGATATCATCTATCTGAAAGATAGTTCATGCCCCAAGCCGCTCGAAGACCGTTTAAAAATCAAAAGAATTGCCCCAAACCCACAAAAATCTGTTTCCCTGCCCGATCGAGTTGCCCTACGTGCCGCTAACAAACCGATATCATCTATCTTAAAAATAGTTCATGCCCCAAGCCGCTCGAAGACGGTTTAAAAATCAAAAGAATTGCCCCAAACCCACAAAAATCTGTTTCCCTGCCCGATCGAGTTGCCCTACGTGCCGCATAGAAACCAATATCATCTATCTGAAAGATAGTTCATGCCCCAAGCCGCTCGAAGACCGTTTAAAAATCAAAAGAATTGCCCCAAACCCACAAAAGTCTGTTTTCCTGCCCGATCGAGTTGCCCTACGTGCCGCTTACAAACCAATATCATCTATCTGAAAGATAGTTCATGCCCCAAGCCGCTCGAAGACCGTTTAAAAATCAAAAGAATTGCCCCAAACCCACAAAAATCTGTTTCCCTGCCCGATCGAGTTGCCCTACGTGCCGCTAACAAACCGATATCATCTATCTTAAAAATAGTTCATGCCCCAAGCCGCTCGAAGACCGTTTAAAAATCAAAAGAATTGCCCCAAACCCATAAAAATCTGTTTCCCTGCCCGATCGAGTTGCCCTACGTGCCGCTTACAAACCGATATCATCTATCTGAAAGATAGTTCATGCCCCAAGCCGCTCGAAGACCGTTTAAAAATCAAAATTGCCCCAAACCCACAAAAATCTGTTTCCCTGCCCGATCGAGTTGCCCTACGTGCCGCTTAGAAATCAATATCATCTATCTGAAAGATAATTCATGCCCCAAGCCGCTCGAAGACCGTTTAAAAATCAAAAGAATTGCCCCAAACCCACAAAAGTCTGTTTCCCTGCCCGATCAAGTTGCCCTACGTGCCGCTTACAAACCGATATCATCTATCTGAAAGATAGTTCATGCCCCAAGCCGCTCGAAGACCGTTTAAAAATCAAAAGAATTGCCCCAAACCCACAAAAGTCTGTTTTCCTGCCCGATCGAGTTGCCCTACGTGCCGCTTACAAACCAATATCATCTATCTGAAAGATAGTTCATGCCCCAAGCCGCTCGAAGACCGTTTAAAAATCAAAAGAATTGCCCCAAACCCACAAAAATCTGTTTCCCTGCCCGATCGAGTTGCCCTACGTGCCGCTAACAAACCGATATCATCTATCTTAAAAATAGTTCATGCCCCAAGCCGCTCGAAGACGGTTTAAAAATCAAAAGAATTGCCCCAAACCCACAAAAATCTGTTTCCCTGCCCGATCGAGTTGCCCTACGTGCCGCATAGAAACCAATATCATCTATCTGAAAGATAGTTCATGCCCCAAGCCGCTCGAAGACCGTTTAAAAATCAAAAGAATTGCCCCAAACCCACAAAAATCTGTTTCCCTGCCCGATCGAGTTGCCCTACGTGCCGCTTAGAAATCAATATCATCTATCTGAAAGATAATTCATGCCCCAAGCCGCTCGAAGACCGTTTAAAAATCAAAAGAATTGCCCCAAACCCACAAAAATCTGTTTCCCTGCCCGATCGAGTTGCCCTACGTGCCGCTTACAAACCGATATCATCTATCTGAAAGATAGTTCATGCCCCAAGCCGCTCGAAGACCGTTTAAAAATCAAAATTGCCCCAAACCCACAAAAATCTGTTTCCCTGCCCGATCGAGTTGCCCTACGTGCCGCTTAGAAATCAATATCATCTATCTGAAAGATAATTCATGCCCCAAGCCGCTCGAAGACCGTTTAAAAATCAAAAGAATTGCCCCAAACCCACAAAAGTCTGTTTCCCTGCCCGATCAAGTTGCCCTACGTGCCGCTTACAAACCGATATCATCTATCTGAAAGATAGTTCATGCCCCAAGCCGCTCGAAGACCGTTTAAAAATCAAAATTGCCCCAAACCCACAAAAATCTGTTTCCCTGCCCGATCGAGTTGCCCTACGTGCCGCTTACAAACCAATATCATCTATCTGAAAGATAGTTCATGCCCAAACAGCTCGAAGACCGTTTAAAAATCAAAAGAACTGCCCCAAACCCACAAAAGTCTGTTTCCCTGCTCGATCGAGTTGCCCTACGTGCCGCTAACAAACCGATATCATCTATCTGAAAGATAATTCATGCCCCAAGCCGCTCGAAGACCGTTTAAAAATCAAAAGAATTGCCCCAAACCCACAAAAATCTGTTTTCCTGCCCGATCGAGTTGCCCTACGTGCCGCTAACAAACCGATATCATCTATCTTAAAAATAGTTCATGCCCCAAGCCGCTCGAAGACCGTTTAAAAATCAAAAGAATTGCCCCAAACCTACAAAAATCTGTTCCCCTGCCCGATCGAGTTGCCCTACGTGCCGCTTACAGACCAATATCATCTATCTGAAAGATAGTTCATGCCCAAGCCGCTCGAAGACCGTTTAAAAATCAAAAGAATTGCCCCAAACCCACAAAAGTCTGTTTTCCTGCCCGATCGAGTTGCCCTACGTGCCGCTTACAAACCAATATCATCTATCTGAAAGATAGTTCATGCCCCAAGCCGCTCGAAGACCGTTTAAAAATCAAAAGAATTGCCCCAAACCCACAAAAGTCTGTTTCCCTGCCCGATCGAGTTGCCCTACGTGCCGCTTACAAACCAATATCATCTATCTGAAAGATAGTTCATGCCCCAAGCCGCTCGAAGACCGTTTAAAAATCAAAAGAATTGCCCCAAACCCACAAAAATCTGTTTCCCTGCCCGATCGAGTTGCCCTACGTGCCGCTAACAAACCGATATCATCTATCTTAAAAATAGTTCATGCCCCAAGCCGCTCGAAGACCGTTTAAAAATCAAAAGAATTGCCCCAAACCTACAAAAATCTGTTTCCCTGCCCGATCGAGTTGCCCTACGTGCCGCTAACAAACCGATATCATCTATCTTAAAAATAGTTCATGCCCCAAACCGCTCGAAGACCGTTTAAAAATCAAAAGAATTGCCCCAAACCCACAAAAATCTGTTTCCCTGCCCGATCGTGTTGCCCTACGTGCCGCTTAGAAATCAATATCATCTATCTGAAAGATAATTCATGCCCCAAGCCGCTCGAAGACCGTTTAAAAATCAAAAGAATTGCCCCAAACTCACAAAAATCTGTTTCCCTGCCCGATCGAGTTGCCCTACGTGCCGCTTAGAAATCAATATCATCTATCTTAAAAATAGTTCATGCCCCAAGCCGCTCGAAGACCGTTTAAAAATCAAAAGAATTCCCCAAACCCACAAAAGTCTGTTTCCCTGCCCGATCGAGTTGCCCTACGTGCCGCTTACAAACCGATATCATCTATCTGAAAGATAGTTCATGCCCCAAGCCGCTCGAAGACCGTTTAAAAATCAAAAGAATTGCCCCAAACCCACAAAAATCTGTTTCCCTGCCCGATCGAGTTGCCCTACGTGCCGCTTAGTAATCAATATCATCTATCTGAAAGATAGTTCATGCCCCAAGCCGCTCGAAGACCGTTTAAAAATCAAAAGAATTGCCCCAAACCCACAAAAGTCTGTTTCCCTGCCCGATCGAGTTGCCCTACGTGCCGCTTACAAACCAATATCATCTATCTGAAAGATAGTTCATGCCCCAAGCCGCTCGAAGACCGTTTAAAAATCAAAAGAATTGCCCCAAACCCACAAAAATCTGTTTCCCTGCCCGATCGAGTTGCCCTACGTGCCGCTTAGAAATCAATATCATCTATCTGAAAGATAGTTCATGCCCCAAGCCGCTCGAAGACCGTTTAAAAATCAAAAGAATTCCCCAAACCCACAAAAATCTGTTTCCCTGCCCGATCGAGTTGCCCTACGTGCCGCTTAGAAATCAATATCATCTATCTGAAAGATAGTTCATGCCCCAAGCCGCTCGAAGACCGTTTAAAAATCAAAAGAATTCCCCAAACCCACAAAAATCTGTTTCCCTGCCCGATCGAGTTGCCCTACGTGCCGCTTACAAACCAATATCATCTATCTGAAAGATAGTTCATGCCCCAAGCCGCTCGAAGACCGTTTAAAAATCAAAAGAATCGCCCCAAACCCACAAAAATCTGTTTCCCTGCCCGATCGAGTTGCCCTACGTGCCGCTTAGAAATCAATATCATCTATCTGAAAGATAGTTCATGCCCCAAGCCGCTCGAAGACCGTTTAAAAATCAAAAGAATTGCCCCAAACCCACAAAAGTCTGTTTTCCTGCCCGATCGAGTTGCCCTACGTGCCGCTTACAAACCAATATCATCTATCTGAAAGATAGTTCATGCCCCAAGCCGCTCGAAGACCGTTTAAAAATCAAAAGAATTGCCCCAAACCCACAAAAATCTGTTTCCCTGCCCGATCGAGTTGCCCTACGTGCCGCTAACAAACCGATATCATCTATCTTAAAAATAGTTCATGCCCCAAGCCGCTCGAAGACCGTTTAAAAATCAAAAGAATTGCCCCAAACCCATAAAAATCTGTTTCCCTGCCCGATCGAGTTGCCCTACGTGCCGCTTACAAACCGATATCATCTATCTGAAAGATAGTTCATGCCCCAAGCCGCTCGAAGACCGTTTAAAAATCAAAATTGCCCCAAACCCACAAAAATCTGTTTCCCTGCCCGATCGAGTTGCCCTACGTGCCGCTTAGAAATCAATATCATCTATCTGAAAGATAATTCATGCCCCAAGCCGCTCGAAGACCGTTTAAAAATCAAAAGAATTGCCCCAAACCCACAAAAGTCTGTTTCCCTGCCCGATCAAGTTGCCCTACGTGCCGCTTACAAACCGATATCATCTATCTGAAAGATAGTTCATGCCCCAAGCCGCTCGAAGACCGTTTAAAAATCAAAAGAATTGCCCCAAACCCACAAAAGTCTGTTTTCCTGCCCGATCGAGTTGCCCTACGTGCCGCTTACAAACCAATATCATCTATCTGAAAGATAGTTCATGCCCCAAGCCGCTCGAAGACCGTTTAAAAATCAAAAGAATTGCCCCAAACCCACAAAAATCTGTTTCCCTGCCCGATCGAGTTGCCCTACGTGCCGCTAACAAACCGATATCATCTATCTTAAAAATAGTTCATGCCCCAAGCCGCTCGAAGACGGTTTAAAAATCAAAAGAATTGCCCCAAACCCACAAAAATCTGTTTCCCTGCCCGATCGAGTTGCCCTACGTGCCGCATAGAAACCAATATCATCTATCTGAAAGATAGTTCATGCCCCAAGCCGCTCGAAGACCGTTTAAAAATCAAAAGAATTGCCCCAAACCCACAAAAATCTGTTTCCCTGCCCGATCGAGTTGCCCTACGTGCCGCTTAGAAATCAATATCATCTATCTGAAAGATAATTCATGCCCCAAGCCGCTCGAAGACCGTTTAAAAATCAAAAGAATTGCCCCAAACCCACAAAAATCTGTTTCCCTGCCCGATCGAGTTGCCCTACGTGCCGCTTACAAACCGATATCATCTATCTGAAAGATAGTTCATGCCCCAAGCCGCTCGAAGACCGTTTAAAAATCAAAATTGCCCCAAACCCACAAAAATCTGTTTCCCTGCCCGATCGAGTTGCCCTACGTGCCGCTTAGAAATCAATATCATCTATCTGAAAGATAATTCATGCCCCAAGCCGCTCGAAGACCGTTTAAAAATCAAAAGAATTGCCCCAAACCCACAAAAGTCTGTTTCCCTGCCCGATCAAGTTGCCCTACGTGCCGCTTACAAACCGATATCATCTATCTGAAAGATAGTTCATGCCCCAAGCCGCTCGAAGACCGTTTAAAAATCAAAATTGCCCCAAACCCACAAAAATCTGTTTCCCTGCCCGATCGAGTTGCCCTACGTGCCGCTTACAAACCAATATCATCTATCTGAAAGATAGTTCATGCCCAAACAGCTCGAAGACCGTTTAAAAATCAAAAGAACTGCCCCAAACCCACAAAAGTCTGTTTCCCTGCTCGATCGAGTTGCCCTACGTGCCGCTAACAAACCGATATCATCTATCTGAAAGATAATTCATGCCCCAAGCCGCTCGAAGACCGTTTAAAAATCAAAAGAATTGCCCCAAACCCACAAAAATCTGTTTTCCTGCCCGATCGAGTTGCCCTACGTGCCGCTAACAAACCGATATCATCTATCTTAAAAATAGTTCATGCCCCAAGCCGCTCGAAGACCGTTTAAAAATCAAAAGAATTGCCCCAAACCTACAAAAATCTGTTCCCCTGCCCGATCGAGTTGCCCTACGTGCCGCTTACAGACCAATATCATCTATCTGAAAGATAGTTCATGCCCAAGCCGCTCGAAGACCGTTTAAAAATCAAAAGAATTGCCCCAAACCCACAAAAGTCTGTTTTCCTGCCCGATCGAGTTGCCCTACGTGCCGCTTACAAACCAATATCATCTATCTGAAAGATAGTTCATGCCCCAAGCCGCTCGAAGACCGTTTAAAAATCAAAAGAATTGCCCCAAACCCACAAAAATCTGTTTCCCTGCCCGATCGAGTTGCCCTACGTGCCGCTAACAAACCGATATCATCTATCTTAAAAATAGTTCATGCCCCAAGCCGCTCGAAGACCGTTTAAAAATCAAAAGAATTGCCCCAAACCCACAAAAATCTGTTTCCCTGCCCGATCGAGTTGCCCTACGTGCCGCATAGAAACCAATATCATCTATCTGAAGGATAGTTCATGCCCCAAGCCGCTCGAAGACCGTTTAAAAATCAAAAGAATTGCCCCAAACCCACAAAAATCTGTTTCCCTGCCCGATCGAGTTGCCCTACGTGCCGCTTACAAACCGATATCATCTATCTGAAAGATAGTTCATGCCCCAAGCCGCTCGAAGACCGTTTAAAAATCAAAATTGCCCCAAACCCACAAAAATCTGTTTCCCTGCCCGATCGAGTTGCCCTACGTGCCGCTTAGAAATCAATATCATCTATCTGAAAGATAATTCATGCCCCAAGCCGCTCGAAGACCGTTTAAAAATCAAAAGAATTGCCCCAAACCCACAAAAGTCTGTTTCCCTGCCCGATCAAGTTGCCCTACGTGCCGCTTACAAACCGATATCATCTATCTGAAAGATAGTTCATGCCCCAAGCCGCTCGAAGACCGTTTAAAAATCAAAATTGCCCCAAACCCACAAAAATCTGTTTCCCTGCCCGATCGAGTTGCCCTACGTGCCGCTTACAAACCAATATCATCTATCTGAAAGATAGTTCATGCCCAAACAGCTCGAAGACCGTTTAAAAATCAAAAGAACTGCCCCAAACCCACAAAAGTCTGTTTCCCTGCTCGATCGAGTTGCCCTACGTGCCGCTAACAAACCGATATCATCTATCTGAAAGATAATTCATGCCCCAAGCCGCTCGAAGACCGTTTAAAAATCAAAAGAATTGCCCCAAACCCACAAAAATCTGTTTCCCTGCCCGATCGAGTTGCCCTACGTGCCGCTAACAAACCGATATCATCTATCTTAAAAATAGTTCATGCCCCAAGCCGCTCGAAGACCGTTTAAAAATCAAAAGAATTGCCCCAAACCTACAAAAATCTGTTCCCCTGCCCGATCGAGTTGCCCTACGTGCCGCTTACAGACCAATATCATCTATCTGAAAGATAGTTCATGCCCAAGCCGCTCGAAGACCGTTTAAAAATCAAAAGAACTGCCCCAAACCCACAAAAATCTGTTTCCCTGCCCGATCGAGTTGCCCTACGTGCCGCTTAGAAATCAATATCATCTATCTGAAAGATAATTCATGCCCCAAGCCGCTCGAAGACCGTTTAAAAATCAAAAGAATTGCCCCAAACCCACAAAAATCTGTTTCCCTGCCCAATCGAGTTGCCCTACGTGCCGCTTAGAAATCAATATCATCTATCTGAAAGATAATTCATGCCCCAAGCCGCTCGAAGACCGTTTAAAAATCAAAAGAATTGCCCCAAACCCACAAAAATCTGTTTCCCTGCCCGATCGAGTTGCCCTACGTGCCGCTTACAAACCGATATCATCTATCTGAAAGATAGTTCATGCCCCAAGCCGCTCGAAGACCGTTTAAAAATCAAAATTGCCCCAAACCCACAAAAATCTGTTTCCCTGCCCGATCGAGTTGCCCTACGTGCCGCTTAGAAATCAATATCATCTATCTGAAAGATAATTCATGCCCCAAGCCGCTCGAAGACCGTTTAAAAATCAAAAGAATTGCCCCAAACCCACAAAAGTCTGTTTCCCTGCCCGATCAAGTTGCCCTACGTGCCGCTTACAAACCGATATCATCTATCTGAAAGGTAGTTCATGCCCCAAGCCGCTCGAAGACCGTTTAAAAATCAAAATTGCCCCAAACCCACAAAAATCTGTTTCCCTGCCCGATCGAGTTGCCCTACGTGCCGCTTACAAACCAATATCATCTATCTGAAAGATAGTTCATGCCCAAACAGCTCGAAGACCGTTTAAAAATCAAAAGAACTGCCCCAAACCCACAAAAGTCTGTTTCCCTGCCCGATCGAGTTGCCCTACGTGCCGCTTAGAAATCAATATCATCTATCTGAAAGATAATTCATGCCCCAAGCCGCTCGAAGACCGTTTAAAAATCAAAAGAATTGCCCCAAACCCACAAAAATCTGTTTCCCTGCCCGATCGAGTTGCCCTACGTGCCGCTTAGAAATCAATATCATCTATCTGAAAGATAATTCATGCCCCAAGCCGCTCGAAGACCGTTTAAAAATCAAAAGAATTGCCCCAAACCCACAAAAATCTGTTTCCCTGCCCGATCGAGTTGCCCTACGTGCCGCTTACAAACCGATATCATCTATCTGAAAGATAGTTCATGCCCCAAGCCGCTCGAAGACCGTTTAAAAATCAAAATTGCCCCAAACCCACAAAAATCTGTTTCCCTGCCCGATCGAGTTGCCCTACGTGCCGCTTAGAAATCAATATCATCTATCTGAAAGATAATTCATGCCCCAAGCCGCTCGAAGACCGTTTAAAAATCAAAAGAATTGCCCCAAACCCACAAAAGTCTGTTTCCCTGCCCGATCAAGTTGCCCTACGTGCCGCTTACAAACCGATATCATCTATCTGAAAGGTAGTTCATGCCCCAAGCCGCTCGAAGACCGTTTAAAAATCAAAATTGCCCCAAACCCACAAAAATCTGTTTCCCTGCCCGATCGAGTTGCCCTACGTGCCGCTTACAAACCAATATCATCTATCTGAAAGATAGTTCATGCCCAAACAGCTCGAAGACCGTTTAAAAATCAAAAGAACTGCCCCAAACCCACAAAAGTCTGTTTCCCTGCTCGATCGAGTTGCCCTACGTGCCGCTAACAAACCGATATCATCTATCTGAAAGATAATTCATGCCCCAAGCCGCTCGAAGACCGTTTAAAAATCAAAAGAATTGCCCCAAACCCACAAAAATCTGTTTCCCTGCCCGATCGAGTTGCCCTACGTGCCGCTAACAAACCGATATCATCTATCTTAAAAATAGTTCATGCCCCAAGCCGCTCGAAGACCGTTTAAAAATCAAAAGAATTGCCCCAAACCTACAAAAATCTGTTCCCCTGCCCGATCGAGTTGCCCTACGTGCCGCTTACAGACCAATATCATCTATCTGAAAGATAGTTCATGCCCAAGCCGCTCGAAGACCGTTTAAAAATCAAAAGAACTGCCCCAAACCCACAAAAATCTGTTTCCCTGCCCGATCGAGTTGCTCTACGTGCCGCTTACAGACCAATATCATCTATCTGAAAGATAGTTCATGCCCAAGCCGCTCGAAGACCGTTTAAAAATCAAAAGAACTGCCCCAAACCCACAAAAATCTGTTTCCCTGCCCGATCGAGTTGCCCTACGTGCCGCTTACAAACCAATATCATCTATCTGAAAGATAGTTCATGCCCCAAGCCGCTCGAAGACCGTTTAAAAATCAAAAGAACTGCCCCAAACCCACAAAAGTCTGTTTCCCTGCTCGATCGAGTTGCCCTACGTGCCGCTAACAAACCGATATCATCTATCTGAAAGATAATTCATGCCCCAAGCCGCTCGAAGACCGTTTAAAAATCAAAAGAATTGCCCCAAACCCACAAAAATCTGTTTTCCTGCCCGATCGAGTTGCCCTACGTGCCGCTAACAAACCGATATCATCTATCTTAAAAATAGTTCATGCCCCAAGCCGCTCGAAGACCGTTTAAAAATCAAAAGAATTGCCCCAAACCTACAAAAATCTGTTCCCCTGCCCGATCGAGTTGCCCTACGTGCCGCTTACAGACCAATATCATCTATCTGAAAGATAGTTCATGCCCAAGCCGCTCGAAGACCGTTTAAAAATCAAAAGAATTGCCCCAAACCCACAAAAGTCTGTTTTCCTGCCCGATCGAGTTGCCCTACGTGCCGCTTACAAACCAATATCATCTATCTGAAAGATAGTTCATGCCCCAAGCCGCTCGAAGACCGTTTAAAAATCAAAAGAATTGCCCCAAACCCACAAAAATCTGTTTCCCTGCCCGATCGAGTTGCCCTACGTGCCGCTAACAAACCGATATCATCTATCTTAAAAATAGTTCATGCCCCAAGCCGCTCGAAGACCGTTTAAAAATCAAAAGAATTGCCCCAAACCCACAAAAATCTGTTTCCCTGCCCGATCGAGTTGCCCTACGTGCCGCTTACAAACCGATATCATCTATCTGAAAGATAGTTCATGCCCCAAGCCGCTCGAAGACCGTTTAAAAATCAAAATTGCCCCAAACCCACAAAAATCTGTTTCCCTGCCCGATCGAGTTGCCCTACGTGCCGCTTAGAAATCAATATCATCTATCTGAAAGATAATTCATGCCCCAAGCCGCTCGAAGACCGTTTAAAAATCAAAAGAATTGCCCCAAACCCACAAAAGTCTGTTTCCCTGCCCGATCAAGTTGCCCTACGTGCCGCTTACAAACCGATATCATCTATCTGAAAGATAGTTCATGCCCCAAGCCGCTCGAAGACCGTTTAAAAATCAAAATTGCCCCAAACCCACAAAAATCTGTTTCCCTGCCCGATCGAGTTGCCCTACGTGCCGCTTACAAACCAATATCATCTATCTGAAAGATAGTTCATGCCCAAACAGCTCGAAGACCGTTTAAAAATCAAAAGAACTGCCCCAAACCCACAAAAGTCTGTTTCCCTGCTCGATCGAGTTGCCCTACGTGCCGCTAACAAACCGATATCATCTATCTGAAAGATAATTCATGCCCCAAGCCGCTCGAAGACCGTTTAAAAATCAAAAGAATTGCCCCAAACCCACAAAAATCTGTTTCCCTGCCCGATCGAGTTGCCCTACGTGCCGCTAACAAACCGATATCATCTATCTTAAAAATAGTTCATGCCCCAAGCCGCTCGAAGACCGTTTAAAAATCAAAAGAATTGCCCCAAACCTACAAAAATCTGTTCCCCTGCCCGATCGAGTTGCCCTACGTGCCGCTTACAGACCAATATCATCTATCTGAAAGATAGTTCATGCCCAAGCCGCTCGAAGACCGTTTAAAAATCAAAAGAACTGCCCCAAACCCACAAAAATCTGTTTCCCTGCCCGATCGAGTTGCCCTACGTGCCGCTTAGAAATCAATATCATCTATCTGAAAGATAATTCATGCCCCAAGCCGCTCGAAGACCGTTTAAAAATCAAAAGAATTGCCCCAAACCCACAAAAATCTGTTTCCCTGCCCGATCGAGTTGCCCTACGTGCCGCTTAGAAATCAATATCATCTTTCTGAAAGATATTTCATGCCCCAAGCCGCTCGAAGACCGTTTAAAAATCAAAAGAATTGCCCCAAACCCACAAAAATCTGTTTCCCTGCCCGATCGAGTTGCCCTACGTGCCGCTTACAAACCGATATCATCTATCTGAAAGATAGTTCATGCCCCAAGCCGCTCGAAGACCGTTTAAAAATCAAAATTGCCCCAAACCCACAAAAATCTGTTTCCCTGCCCGATCGAGTTGCCCTACGTGCCGCTTAGAAATCAATATCATCTATCTGAAAGATAATTCATGCCCCAAGCCGCTCGAAGACCGTTTAAAAATCAAAAGAATTGCCCCAAACCCACAAAAGTCTGTTTCCCTGCCCGATCAAGTTGCCCTACGTGCCGCTTACAAACCGATATCATCTATCTGAAAGGTAGTTCATGCCCCAAGCCGCTCGAAGACCGTTTAAAAATCAAAATTGCCCCAAACCCACAAAAATCTGTTTCCCTGCCCGATCGAGTTGCCCTACGTGCCGCTTACAAACCAATATCATCTATCTGAAAGATAGTTCATGCCCAAACAGCTCGAAGACCGTTTAAAAATCAAAAGAACTGCCCCAAACCCACAAAAGTCTGTTTCCCTGCTCGATCGAGTTGCCCTACGTGCCGCTAACAAACCGATATCATCTATCTGAAAGATAATTCATGCCCCAAGCCGCTCGAAGACCGTTTAAAAATCAAAAGAATTGCCCCAAACCCACAAAAATCTGTTTCCCTGCCCGATCGAGTTGCCCTACGTGCCGCTAACAAACCGATATCATCTATCTTAAAAATAGTTCATGCCCCAAGCCGCTCGAAGACCGTTTAAAAATCAAAAGAATTGCCCCAAACCTACAAAAATCTGTTCCCCTGCCCGATCGAGTTGCCCTACGTGCCGCTTACAGACCAATATCATCTATCTGAAAGATAGTTCATGCCCAAGCCGCTCGAAGACCGTTTAAAAATCAAAAGAACTGCCCCAAACCCACAAAAATCTGTTTCCCTGCCCGATCGAGTTGCCCTACGTGCCGCTTACAAACCAATATCATCTATCTGAAAGATAGTTCATGCCCAAGCCGCTCGAAGACCGTTAAAAATCAAAAGAACTGCCCCAAACCCACAAAAGTCTGTTTCCCTGCCCGATCGAGTTGCCCTACGTGCCGCTTAGAAACCAATATCATCTATCTGAAAGATAGTTCATGCCCCAAGCCGCTCGAAGACCGTTTAAAAATCAAAAGAATTGCCCCAAACCCACAAAAATCTGTTTCCCTGCCCGATCGAGTTGCCCTACGTGCCGCTTACAAACCAATATCATCTATCTGAAAGAGAAGTGACTGCGCCATAAATTGCACAAAATTTCGCGAACTTGTAACTCGGTTCAGAATAAAGCTAGAAGGCTCAAATTTTGCAGGCATACTACCATGCTGACTGCTTACTATCCACCATTTTTTGGGCTTCATCGGTTCACTCCTTCCTTCCGACCCAAAAATCCGGATTTTTGACCATTTAAATTCTTTTCTTTTTTATAACTCGAGTTCTAGAAAAGCTGCGGCGCTCAAATTTTGACTACACAAACACTATAAGACTTTAACACCACTCAAAAAGAACCAGCCTTATCGGCTGTGTCTGAGGCCGATTGTGAATATCGGGCACAGCGTCACTTATGGAGTAAAGATGGCGAGAAGCCGAGGGCACCATTGGATTTGTCGGCAAAATTTAGCCCATATATGCCCTTTTCGTTTTTCTCCATTTTGAGTTAGAAAGCTGTATTTCCACAAAAAACGTGTTCGGCGTTTTGTTACTTGTCAGCCCAGGCACGCGACAGTACAATATATTGCACGAAATTTGGAGAGCTCATAACTCGGTTCAGAATAAAGCTAGAAGGCTCAAATTTTGCAGGCATACTACCATGCTGACTGCTTACTATCCACCATTTTTTGGGCTTCATCGGTTCACTCCTTCCTTCCGACCCAAAAATCCGGATTTTTGACCTAAATTCTTTTCTTTTTTATAACTCGAGTTTTAGAAAAGCTGCGGCGCTCAAATTTTGACTACACAAACACTATAAGACTTTAACACCACTCAAAAAGAACCAGCCTTATCGGCTGTGTCTGAGGCCGATTGTGAATATCGGGCACAGCGTCACTTATGGAGTAAAGATGGCGAGAAGCCGAGGGCACCATTGGATTTGTCGGCAAAATTTAGCCCATATATGCCCTTTTCGTTTTTCTCCATTTTGAGTTAGAAAGCTGTATTTCCACAAAAAACGTGTTCGGCGTTTTGTTACTTGTCAGCCCAGGCACGCGACAGTACAATATATTGCACGAAACTTGGAGAGCTCATAATTCGGTTCAGAATAAAGCTAGAAGGCTCAAATTTTGCAGGCATACATGCTGACTGCTTACTATCCACCATTTTTTGGGCTTCATCGACACTCCATACCCTGCACTTATTGACCTATAGAGAGGTATGTTCCTGCGTTCCATAGCCCGCCATGCGTGCCATTGCACGAGCGAGCGTGCATTTGCACGAGTCAGGTAAGCCGTGCGTGCCATTGCACGCACTGCGGGCCATTGCACGCTTTGAGTGCAATAGGACGCACCTTCGATCTTTGCACTGAATGCAGATAAAAAGTCAAAACTTTCTATATGCATGCTAGCTCGTAATCGTAATCTTTACCCCAATTTTGGACTCAATCGTATAGGTGTGAACCAATCTAATACTTTTTGAAAAAGAATGGAGCTTGATATAAAAATTCAGAAAAAATGTGTTCAGACGCAGTATGTATGATGAAATTTAAAAATATTATGGGTTGCCTTTTTAAACTTTCTATTTGATGCGAAGTTCTGGTGAATTGTAGGTGATTTTCAAAAAAATATAATTTTCAGAAATTGGCAAAAACTTGGTTTTTCAGATAACGGTTTACGGTAAAGCTGGAGGTCTGCAATTTTGCATGCATACATCTAGTCTATGCCTAACTATGATATAATTTTTTCAGAATTTTAGGATCACTCTGGAGCGAGTTTTTAAAAAACCCGGTTCAAAAGCACGCCATAACTCGAGAATGGGCGGAGCTAGGGGGGCGTGGCTATGACCAAAAAATTTTCCATGTCAAACTGGTCCGGGGGGAGCTTGGCCTGAGGGGAAGGGATTGATGCGAGGCCCGGTACGGCGAGGTAAAGATTCCTGGTTGAGCCTATTCAATTTTCCAGTGGTCTCATCCAATAAATAAGAGATTTTGCAATATATTGTATCGTCGTGCAATATATTGCACAGCCTATAATGGTGAATTTTCGCTGCTTAACGCGAATACATTGGGAGTGAAAAAATCGCTTATTATTATGTAAGTGACGGACCAAAATTTCAAATAAAATTTTTTTAATTCGGGAAAAATTGGGGAATGTCGGGAAGAACAATGCAAAAGAGATTAGGACATACTAGGGCCTTAATTAAAATAGTTAAGGCTTCTGAATAATGTTCGAAACTGGTATGTTCCGAATGTTCAAAAAATTGTAAGGTAATACAAAAGTCTAGAAAAATAGGTAAGTGTTGGGAAGATAAGGCAAGAAGACAAAAGGGTCTAAGAGATGCTATCGCCTTAGTTGGTGTATCTAAGATTTGATAAATAGTAGCTTGCGGATTTTGAATGATCGGGGACCATCAGTCGTTCTGGAAAACCTTTGAAATTTATTTAGAATGTCTAGAAGAATAGGGGAATGTCAGAAGGATGAGAAGGGCCCTCATAAAGCATGTCAACGCCTGAAAGGTATCTAGGTTTATGCATATACAGTATAAACTAAATAATAACACAAATTAGCACATATACAATATATACAAACACATAACTAATAACACAAATTAGCACATATACAATATATACAAACACATAACTAATAACAGAAATTAGCACATATACAATATATACAAACACATAACTAATAAAACAAGTTAAAGTTCAATCTCATCGGAGTCGGAGCTGTATGTGACAATCTGTGGCTCCCTTTCGGATATTTGCACTAGTGCTTTGCTCTTCTTTTCATCTGATTCCTTCCTGAGGCTGCTCGTTTTGGAACGTTTCCTCGGCGATTGCTCAGCGTCTGATGTTGATTCCGATCTTTGTCGTACTGCATCTAAAATATGCTAGTCACCCACAAATTTGAGAGGAGTTAAATGTTATGTTGAAAGTCCTCGACTCCTTTCCTGAAAGTTAATGCGTAACGCACCAGGGCGTGAAGAAGGCCCGGGCATTTGCTCCTCCGGCACGTCTGCAATTTCGTGCTCTTCCTCAGATTCAGAAGACACATCGTTAGAGTCTTCTAGTTCCAGCTCATCTACGACAATCTCGGGTGCAACATTTTTACAACGACGTGTCAAACTGAACCAGAATGCAGTAAGCAACCATGGATTGACGATGTCACTCACTTTGCAAGCTTGAACATGCCCTGTACTCGCCGAATTGTATCAAAATTCTCCGCCTCTTCCCTCTTGGCAAGCTGCCGAGCCTTCACATAACCATGAGCGCAACTGATCATGTACTTATTTTGATACGTTTTTAGTTGAATCTTTTGCGAATGCGCTGAAATTTTAGATCTAATGGAAGGACATTAGCACTATAGTTGGTAGAGGTTAAAGTTAAGAATAACCTCTGTTTTAATGTACCATTTGCGTTTCTTTGACTATGTACATGGCTGAATCTTTGAACTTAGCATATAGCGCCGACAGAATCAATCACTTATTTGCGCACTAAAGACGTACACGACGATAACACATGGCTTGAACTCCAAGCGCGAAAGCATTTGGATTTGTTTGGAATGCAATAATTTAGAATGGCAAGCGATGAGGTGTAAGTGAAATTTGCGAATCAAAAACGATAATTCTCTTTAATCCTCTGAATTTTCCGTTGAACTTCAGCAAGCGCTATAACGGTATCTTAGCTTCGTCAACGCACCTGCCATTCTCGCCATATCCTCATCAGCGCCCTTCAGTTTCTCCATCTCCCGACGGTAGTAATCCTCATACTGTCGCGAAGTTACAGCGTGTCTTGTCTAATAACGAATTTAGAACTTCAGCTTCGCCTCATACAAAAATTCGTTCGTTACAAAAACTATAAGATATACTGCTTACCATATTACATGAGAGGTGTAACTCTGTAAAGCCACTATCACGCAAAAATTGCTTCATCAAGTGCGAAACTGTTGACTTCTCCACAGGCTTTCCTCTATACTGAAGAAAGAACGGCGCATCAGGCTTTTTCATGTCTACCAGCTCGTGTTTTTGTATCACACTAAATAAATTTCAATAGTCTTACATGAAAACATGAGTAATGTAATGTAATGCAGCGTACAAATCTCTCAATTTTGTATAGTAATCGATCCACTTCTTCGATTTCTTGTCCAATACAAAATATTGACCTCCGTATGCTGTTTTTTGATAGGAAGCCCTGATTTTTGGGTAAGGGTAGCACCCTACCTGGAACGTATACTTAACTTTATGAACAGTCAAATGAGGAATTAAATCATTTGAATCAAGTTTACCCAGAGTGTTTCCGTGATCTTCTTTTTATTGCCTTCCTTTCCTTCGTCGTCCTCCCAATCTATGTTTATGCATTGCAATCCCGTAAAGTCAATATCCTGCCCGAACTCTGATACAGGCCTTTTCCTCATTTCAGGTGCATGTATGCTTCCATACATCATTTTATAGATGACTTTATTTCTGCTGGTATTACAATGTACTATGTATGCACAGAGTGCACTAAATAGCAAAATCTTCATATGCTTGGATATCTTGACGTTTAACTGATTTAACTGACCCCATCACATAGTTGTATTGAGCGGGATATAACATTCCGTCTCGTTCGAACTTATCCATAATCTTGTCGACGCTCTTGGCAATGCCTCGATGATCAACAATAGCTCTTGTCACACAATACATTATATCGTCTTGCTAAAAAAAGGGTGAATATACGATGGACTTTATGATCACGCACAAATTTAATAAAGAAGCTTACACGTTTATCTTGTGGCACAATACCCTTCAGTAACATGGTTATCCTTTCTTCTTCGTTGTGTGATCTAAACTGATAAGCTATCTTTCTTTTGTATTGTTTTAGGTCTAGCATACGCTGTCGCCCTGCTCCTAAATGATTACATAGGTGTATGCATGCTTTATAGCTATCCACGAAATCATAAAGTAAAAATTTACTTTTTTCTAGTTGGATCGACAAAAATCTCCAAAAAGAGGATACCGCCTTTGTTATCATCCTTCGTAGATCGAGTTTGACACCTTCTGTTTTTAACCGCTCCATATACGGTAAAAAGATTTCACTTGAGTATATGGCGTCGTCGACTGTAACGGTCTCTCCCATTCTGAATTTTAGATATTGTGCCATTTGACAACTGGCTGGAAGCTAACAAATTTTGGTTTAAGCACATAAACTCGAAGAAAACAATTTTGTTCTTATTTTCTTGCAAAAAAAGCTGGAACGATATTGAATTTAACAAAAGTCTTCGTTATAAGATGAACTCGTCATAATTACCTCTGCCGAGATCGCATAGCTACAAGCATAAATCGGTCGATGTACTGTACATAGCCCCAAATGCCTCCCTTAGCAGGTTTTCCCGTATATTTCGAAATATTTGGCTAAATACATAGCATAAATATTATCTACCATAGGTATCATAATAATTTAAACGATACCAGTTTATCTTGAATACTTTGTGCAAATTGTTGCAGCAGCGGATGTGATTCTCGTACTACCTTGCGCCAAAATCTGAGATTCTTATCCAATTTTCGTTCTGTAACTGAATACATTTTTTGCTACTTTTACGTTCAAGAGCTTACCATGCTCGTTTTTTGGCGTGTAGTTTTGTTCGAAATAATTTGGGTCAAAGGAATCTAATTCATAATAGAACATATAATCCTTTTTCGGTGCCATTTTGAATATGTCAGCAACATTTGCATCACCTTCAACGGAAGCATGTTTCGAAATGAAAATTCTAGGGCACAAGGAATTTAGATTTTGTACTAACCTGAATATTGTTCGTCGCCAAAACAAGTGTATAATAAATGTCTGTCCACACGCGGTGATGCGAAAGTTACGGGTAACACAGGGGGCGAAATCTCCTCTATTGATACTTCCGCAGAACTAGGGCTGTCCATTTGCACTCGATCTGTTTCCACTGTATTCGTCGGTGCAACGTCTATTGCCAGCTTCTGTGAAGACGTCGCAACAAGCAATCCCCTTTTTGTCTTCTGTTTGATTTGAGAAAGAGGAGTGTTGGATTCTACGTTGCTTGCGTTGTGCTTTTTGGATATAGATAATTGCGTTTGAATCTGTTGGTAAATTTATTTACATACTCTATCTGACGGAATTGCAAAAGATTTGCACATACCCAATCTTCGTTCGCCTGTGAACGTCCCTCTGCAATAGAACTTCTGTTTGCATCTATTCCCGCCTGCGCTTCCGCTACAATCTCTCCACGGACTCGACATCTTGCTACCTGTGAAAAAGAGTTTCAATCATTATTCTGCAACGCAATCAGTGGTCATTATTTGCACTTACGGCCTCATTGACCAACATCTCCACCTCGTCCTTGCGCACATATTTGTATCGATCAATGCGTTTATCTTCATAACCCTAGAATCCGTTTAACTCGCAAAATTAGCTATTAATAAAGATCAAAATAAAAGACTGTTGATGCAGTAAGTAAACTTACACCATCCGTCGGTATACCGCATTTCCTGAGTTGATGTACAAAGTCATTATACACTCCCCATTCGCCTTCCGTCACTGGTCTGCGAACATCGTTTAGGTTTATCTTTGCTCTTCCCATATACTGTGTGATGCCACGCCCGAGCTGCATAACAATCTAAATTGTATCTAAAGCAATAGCACACGGAATAGGTCGTGTATAACGTACCTTATAATCCAATGTATTTTTTCTAAGAAGTTCACTATGCGCTCTTCTAAGATGTTCGGCAAATCGGTATTCGCCTTGTTTGCCACATACAACACAGTAACTCTCACCCTCATTGGGATTCTTAGGATAAAACATGTCTGCAAAAAAATTTTTTGTGATGACAAACATATCATAAAATTGGACTGTGATACTTCACAAACCTTCGTGCAACGTCTCAGGTGTATACCTTATGATGTGCTCGCTCTTAAGTCTATCTAGATTTGCCTTCGCTGCATTTCCCACCTCTAGAACTTCGTGATATCTAGAGGATGAACGAAGACGGGAAGCCATTTTTAATACCGATCTAGCAAGGATTCTAATGCTTCTAGAAAGAAAGAGATTTTGGCTATAAGAATATATTTGCCGAATATGTGGAAGTAATCAAAAGATAATGTACATTTCAGGCATGCAGGGAAGAAAAATGGAAAATTTTATCGTAACTGCTAACAAATATTAACAACAATTTCAAATAACAACTACTCAATTGCTACAATACTAATCGGTTCCTTAAGCGATTCTTTAATTAGTTTGATTCTTTGCTCACACCCTGTTTAGCCTATGCAATTGACGGTGGTGATAAAAAATGGCAAAAATAATAAGCATAAGCACAATATAAATAAATAAAATAGGAAATGTTTTACTGTACTTGCATCCATCATCTTCTGCAAAATTCTGGTTGCGATCATTGTCTTCATTGTGTTGATTATCAGGCTTCGTAGGCGTATGATTTGACTAAAAGTTATAAAAGCGCGTGTGATCTCATGGTGTAAGTAAATTATATATTTATATATATTTACTAACAGGTAAAGCTATCGTTAACTCCATAGTCAAGTTGCCTGTCTTCACTCGCGAAGCTACCTTCATCGAACCTATATGCAGTTCTGCTCCTTGCGGTATTTCCACCACGATTATAGGCTTCTCAATTTTGAGTGATTGAAACGCTTCATTGTCTTGTTTTTTATAGAACATGCGTTTCATTCGCGTAATCACCACCACTGTCTTCAACAGTGGGACGATCAGCGTAAACTAAAACATATGTATTAAGATTTTCGAACAATCTGTGTAGCATGGACAAGTCTTTAAAACTCACTTCATCATTGGTGGAATTGTGCTCGACCACAGTGCAACCATCTCAATTACTAGAATGTAAACCGCATGTGGTTTGCGGTTTTGTCTTGCACAGAAGAGTGGACGATAAGGTACTGCACTCATCAACGTTGCTTACTTCTTCGAGCGCACTCACATTGCTCACTAGCATCGATGTTGGTATGATGTAATGAGCGCCAAGGACATGGCTTGAGTACTTCTTCATATTTTCACTAAATCCGCCAAGTGGTACAATTCGTGTGAGGTACCCTACATTTTTTTCCAAACTAACTGGATAGCAAATCTAAACTATTTTATTTATTTGGTGTATAACTTGCAGGACCGCTCACTTTCACTTCCATGACACGTCTGTTCATCGATAGTACCGTTGCTCGCAACGTATCACCAGCGACATCAAATCTATTCTTGAGAACGGAAGCATTGAACCTTTCCAAACCCATCAGATTTGCAATGGCGGAAAGAAGGTTGTTCTCACCATGATGGTTGATCACACGATGTGTTACGCGACCGTAATTAAATAGCCCGGTGAGAGCGGCTTCTACCGCCATTAACAATCGTGATCTGACTTGAGCGAACACGAATTCAAAACGAATCCTAAAGTGCTACGTGGATATTTTTTTTACACAAAAAGTTGAAAAATCGGCAAGCATGACTTAGCACTCACATGCAAGTTTTCAATTCCAAAAATTCCGCCAAATTGTGCATTTGCGATTTCATCTCAAGGACTTGTTTCATCAGTCGCTGTAATTTTATAGCATCTGGTGACAAAAAGCTAAAACTATGCAATAGCACAAACTTTTTGCTGATGCTCCTCCTCCGAATCTTTGTAGATCAAGGCTTTAATTTCACGGTATGCAAGCTCTCCAAGACCGACCCCTACCCCAAAAGCGACGATTCCTATTCCAGGAAAAAACTCAACCTGTCCCGTACTAAAGCATGCGTGTTATACTTGGGACCGAATCGAATAATTATTCGATCATTCGAATAAATCATTCGAATGCGAATGATTCGAAAAGTCGAATATTCGAAAATTTGAGATTTCGAATAAAATTCGAAAGTCGAATATTCGTAATTTTCAGTTTTCGAATATATTCGATAGTCGAATATTCGAAAATCTTCATTTTCGAATATTATTCGAAAGTCGAATATTCGAAAATCTTAAATTTCGAATATTATTCGATGGTCGAATATTCGAGGGTCATTTATTCGATCATTCGATGTCCATCAAATATTCGAATATTCGTCGAGCACCGAATATTCGGAAATTCGATAAGAATTGACTATTCGAAAATTCGATAAGCACCGAATATTCGAAAATTCGATACGCATAGCGTATACAGGATGCCTTAAAAGTATCTACACACCGTTTGATCGCTAATACCTTTCAAAGTTTTTGCCAACTTCTGGGTAACATCCAGTAGGGATGGCTTCAGCTTATAAATACAGCAGAAAGCGAATCACCCATGTTTTTCTCATTGTGTATTATCACAGTAGGGAACTCCAGCTTATAGACCAACTGCAAAATAAGACATCCAAAAAATTGTCCCCAAAAAAGGTCTAAAATCTGTGCAGCAGTGTTTTTACGTATGCTGATTTTACTACGCACGAATTTTCAAGCTTTTCAAATGGCAATCACATTTTTGAAAGGCGTTCAAAACACTTGTTACGATGTATCGTTTGTTCCCCAGCAAATTTCCCATGGGTACCACGTCATGTCGCTGCCTTTCGCTATTCTGAACGTGTTAACCTCGGGCAGTTCCGTTGAAATCTCAGAAGAAACGTGTCAAAAAGAGCGAAAGGCAGCGTCGCACCACGTACGCACGCTGGCTCACATGGGAACTTTTCTGGGGGGGGGGGCACAGGAAACCTGGCGTAAATTTTGAAAAAGCATTACGGTTGGGTGCAAATTCTACATAAAGTGAGTGTCTTTAGAGGTTTAGAAGAAGAATCAAAAGGTCTAAGGCAAGACCTTTTGATTCTTCTTCTTGGGGAAATGGCTCTTGTCTGAAACCTGCTTCAGTCTTACGATAATTTTACAACAGTGAAAAGCGATTGGTAAATCGCCTATACTCTAAGTTGATGTCAGCCTACAGATCTACAGTCTGCGCCCCGGAGAGGTTCCCATGTGAACCAGCGTGCGTACGTGGTGCGAAGCTGCCTTTCGCTCTTTTTGACACGTTTCTCCTGAGATTTCAACGGAAGTGCCCGAGGTTAACACGTTCAAAAGTGCGAAAGGCAGCGAGATGACGTGGTACCTATGGGAACCTCTCTGGGGCGCAGACGATACATACTGTTGGGACCGCTGTATATCAGCTCTCAGTGAGGGTATATAATCTTCTTTGAAGTACGAAAAATCTCTTCACAGTCGTCACAGGAGTAGCTTTCAAGTTCCTAAGTCTCTTCACGTCACGACTAAACCGTTTTTCCATCGTAAATTGTACCATAAGAATGTGTCCATCTTAGCACTTACATAAAACATGTTCTTCGTGTTTTGGCCTTTCATAGCCAGTCTCAATGACGTAAATTATTCGCTCAGTATTCGAAAATCGAATGATATTTGAAAATCGAATAACATTGGAGAACCGAATAATATTCGAAATTCGAATAACGAATGATATTCGATATTCGAATATTATTCGATTCGAAATTTTCATTTTCGAATAATATTCGATAGTCGAATATTCGAAATTTCCGATTTTCGAATGATATTCGAAAGTCGAATATTCGAAAATTTCAATTTTCGAATAATATTCGATAGTCGAATATTCGAGAATATCGAGTTTCCAATAATATTCGATATTCGAATATTCGAAATTTTCAATTTTCGAATATATTCGATATATTCGAATATTCGAAAAAAATTTCGAACTTCCCCAAGTATAATGCGTGTACTTTTTTTCACATAGTTTATTCAAAACGCTTACTTGTAATGAGGTGTTATTCTTCTGTATTTGTTGAATGTTGTTTCATTTCTTGGAGATGCAGATTTAAAGCGTCCTCTTTCATTGTTCTATATACCTGAACACATCTTGAAAGTTTGTAACACTCAACTGCCACTCTCAAATGCTAAAATCAAAATTCTTACCCTCATTCTTAACTCCTCATTGAGAGTACTACTAATGTTTAAAGATTTCTCAAATGGTTCGAGTACTTGGTCAAACATTCTTCCGTCAATGTAGCTCGAGTAATCTGTAAAAATAATAGATTGCTAGGACGTCCATATGATTACATGTACCTTCTGTCTCACTTACATAAAGTTAACTCGAGGTGAATGGTTGAGATTTCGTTCGGCCGCTTCGCTTGGACCTTGCACTCGTTCCCGAACGCATCGTCTAATCATTTACCCGCGCTTGAGCGTGATAAGAGGCTTAAGGCAAAATTTGCTTGTTAAATAAAGCGTGGGAATGGTCAGAAAACACCACGTACGCAAACGCGACGCGAGCGTATCCTCCGAAGCGGCCAAGCCGAAACCGCTCGAGTCGGGTTCACACCATATGATACAGAGGATATATTTGTGATAGCGCCATAGAGCTAATTTAGACAAGTCACGTAATTTAGCTTCTTTACAACTCTGATAAGGTTGGTCAGCTTTGGAAATGCAGAATTTTCAACACCTGCCGACGCTATAGTAGCAACGTGCATTACAATTGTCCAGGGCTACTATCTACCTTTCAATCCAAACGATTTAATCAAAATACATACCTAGCACGACGATGCCACATTCTCGTTCTTCTTTTGCAGCGAATCCAACCACCTCACCGTGTATTCCGTTGCCATGAAAAGCCTTCAGAGTAACTCCGTCTAATATTGGCAATCCTGTGGTTGAGGCGCCGTCAATCTTAGAAGCTAAGAAGACTCCTTGAACTCTATTCAGAAAACCGGCAGCAATTATGTAAAAAATAGTACTAGATAGAAACGCCATTTAATATCTGGAACTATCGGTGTCATGAAAAAAACATGCAAAAAAATCCAAAACACATGACCATAAATAACTTGCAAGTTGATGAATTCCATGGTGCGATAAGCATGAAAAGCATATCATAATTGTTAAAAGCACTAAGTTTGCGAGAAGTCGATGAAATTGATATAAAATTGAATATTTAGGAAAATGAAAACTGCTATTGCTACCAAGGTTCACTCTTACCCCTCTGTATCAATCACCTTTCAGCTCCTTCAAAGCAAGTTTCCACAAATCGATAAAATCGATATGATAATTTTCTGACGGTAATCAGCAAAATCTGATACCATTCCACATCACTTCGCAGCGCTTCAAAACGTAAATTGCAAAAATCGATAAAATCAGTGAATAAGTGAAGATCTTATAAATGAAAATCATTACTGGAATCAAGATTCAGTCTTACCCCCCCCCTGTACCAACTCTCAGCTTTCTGGCTAGAAATGCTCAAAAAATCGATAAAATCGATAAATAAACGAAGAATCTCATAAGTGAATATCATTACTGGAATCAAGATTCAGTCATACCCCCTGTACTAACTCTCAGCTTTCTGGCTAGAAATGCTCAAAAAATCGATAAAATCGATAAATAAATGAAGAATCTCATAAATGAATATCATTACTAGAATCACGATACAGTCATACCCCCCTGTACCAATTCTCAGCTTTCAGGTCAGAAATGCTCAAAAAATCGATAAAATCGATGAATAAATGAAGAATCTCATAAATGAATATCATTACTGGAATCAATCAAGATTCAGTCATACCCCCCTGTACCAATTCTCAGCTTTCTGGCTAGAAATGCTCAAAAAATCAATAAAATCGATGAATAAATGAAGAATCTCATAAATGAATATCATTACTGGAATCAAGATTCAGTCATACCCCCCTGTACCAATTCTCAGCTTTCAGGTCAGAAATGCTCAAAAAATCGATAAAATCGATGAATAAATGAAGAATCTCATAAATGAATGTCATTACTAGAATCAAGATACAGTCTTACCCCCCCTGTACCAACTCTCAGCTTTCTGGTCAGAAATGCTCAAAAAATCGATAAAATCGATGAATAAATGAAGAATCTCATAAATGAATATCATTACTGGAATCAGGATTCAGTTTTACCCCCCTGTACCAACTCTCAGCTTTCTGGCTAGAAATGCTCAAAAAATCGATAAAATCGATGAATAAATGAAGAATCTCATAAATGAATGTCATTACTAGATTCAAGATCCAGTCTTATCCCCCCTGTACCAACTCTCAGCTTTCTGGTCAGAAATGCTCAAAAAATCAATAAAATCGATGAATAAATGAAGAATCTCATAAATGAATATCATTACTAGAATCAAGATACAGTCATACCCCCCTCTACCAACTCTCAGCTTTCAGGTCAGAAATGCTCAAAAAATCGATAAAATCGATGAATAAATGAAGAATCTCATAAACGAATATCATTACTAGAATCAAGATACAGTCATACCCCCCTGTACCAATTCTCAGCTTTCAGGTCAGAAATGCTCAAAAAATCGATAAAATCGATGAATAAATGAAGAATCTCATAAATGAATATCATTACTGGAATCAAGATTCAGTCATACCCCCTGTACCAATTCTCAGCTTTCTGGCTAGAAATGCTCAAAAAATCAGTAAAATCGATGAATAAATGAAGAATCTCATAAATGAATATCATTACTGGAATCAAGATTCAGTCATACCCCCCTGTACCAATTCTCAGCTTTCAGGTCAGAAATGCTCAAAAAATCGATAAAATCGATGAATAAATGAAGAATCTCATAAATGAATGTCATTACTAGAATCAAGATACAGTCTTACCCCCCCTGTACCAACTCTCAGCTTTCTGGTCAGAAATGCTCAAAAAATCGATAAAATCGATGAATAAATGAAGAATCTCATAAATGAATATCATTACTGGAATCAGGATTCAGTTTTACCCCCCTGTACCAACTCTCAGCTTTCTGGCTAGAAATGCTCAAAAAATCGATAAAATCGATGAATAAATGAAGAATCTCATAAATGAATGTCATTACTAGATTCAAGATCCAGTCTTATCCCCCCTGTACCAACTCTCAGCTTTCTGGTCAGAAATGCTCAAAAAATCAATAAAATCGATGAATAAATGAAGAATCTCATAAATGAATATCATTACTAGAATCAAGATACAGTCATACCCCCCTCTACCAACTCTCAGCTTTCAGGTCAGAAATGCTCAAAAAATCGATAAAATCGATGAATAAATGAAGAATCTCATAAACGAATATCATTACTAGAATCAAGATACAGTCATACCCCCCTGTACCAATTCTCAGCTTTCAGGTCAGAAATGCTCAAAAAATCGATAAAATCGATGAATAAATGAAGAATCTCATAAATGAATATCATTACTGGAATCAAGATTCAGTCATACCCCCTGTACCAACTCTCAGCTTTCTGGCTAGAAATGCTCAAAAAATCAATAAAATCGATGAATAAAAGAAGAATCTCATAAATGAATGTCATTACTAGAATCACGATACAGTCATACCCCCCTGTACCAATTCTCAGCTTTCAGGTCAGAAATGCTCAAAAAATCGATAAAATCGATGAATAAATGAAGAATCTCATAAATGAATATCATTACTGGAATCAAGATTCAGTTTTACCCCCCTGTACCAACTCTCAGCTTTCTGGTCAGAAATGCTCAAAAAATCAATATAATCGATTTATAAATGAAGAATCTCGTAAATGAATATCATTACTAGAATCACGATACAGTCATACCCCCCTGTACCAATTCTCAGCTTTCAGGTCAGAAATGCTCAAAAAATCGATAAAATCGATGAATAAATGAAGAATCTCATAAATGAATATCATTACTGGAATCAATCAAGATTCAGTCATACCCCCCTGTACCAATTCTCAGCTTTCTGGCTAGAAATGCTCAAAAAATCGATAAAATCGATGAATAAATGAAGAATCTCATAAATGAATGTCATTACTAGATTCAAGATCCAGTCTTATCCCCCCTGTACCAACTCTCAGCTTTCTGGTCAGAAATGCTCAAAAAATCAATAAAATCGATGAATAAATGAAGAATCTCATAAATGAATATCATTACTAGAATCAAGATACAGTCATACCCCCCTCTACCAACTCTCAGCTTTCAGGTCAGAAATGCTCAAAAAATCGATAAAATCGATGAATAAATGAAGAATCTCATAAACGAATATCATTACTAGAATCAAGATACAGTCATACCCCCCTGTACCAATTCTCAGCTTTCAGGTCAGAAATGCTCAAAAAATCGATAAAATCGATGAATAAATGAAGAATCTCATAAATGAATATCATTACTGGAATCAAGATTCAGTCATACCCCCTGTACCAACTCTCAGCTTTCTGGCTAGAAATGCTCAAAAAATCAATAAAATCGATGAATAAAAGAAGAATCTCATAAATGAATGTCATTACTAGAATCACGATACAGTCATACCCCCCTGTACCAATTCTCAGCTTTCAGGTCAGAAATGCTCAAAAAATCGATAAAATCGATGAATAAATGAAGAATCTCATAAATGAATATCATTACTGGAATCAAGATTCAGTTTTACCCCCCTGTACCAACTCTCAGCTTTCTGGTCAGAAATGCTCAAAAAATCAATATAATCGATTTATAAATGAAGAATCTCGTAAATGAATATCATTACTAGAATCACGATACAGTCATACCCCCTGTACCAATTCTCAGCTTTCAGGTCAGAAATGCTCAAAAAATCGATAAAATCGATGAATAAATGAAGAATCTCATAAATGAATATCATTACTGGAATCAATCAAGATTCAGTCATACCCCCCTGTACCAATTCTCAGCTTTCTGGCTAGAAATGCTCAAAAAATCAATAAAATCGATGAATAAATGAAGAATCTCATAAATGAATATCATTACTGGAATCAAGATTCAGTCATACCCCCCTGTACCAATTCTCAGCTTTCAGGTCAGAAATGCTCAAAAAATCGATAAAATCGATGAATAAATGAAGAATCTCATAAATGAATGTCATTACTAGAATCAAGATACAGTCTTACCCCCCCTGTACCAACTCTCAGCTTTCTGGTCAGAAATGCTCAAAAAATCGATAAAATCGATGAATAAATGAAGAATCTCATAAATGAATATCATTACTGGAATCAGGATTCAGTTTTACCCCCCTGTACCAACTCTCAGCTTTCTGGCTAGAAATGCTCAAAAAATCGATAAAATCGATGAATAAATGAAGAATCTCATAAATGAATGTCATTACTAGATTCAAGATCCAGTCTTATCCCCCCTGTACCAACTCTCAGCTTTCTGGTCAGAAATGCTCAAAAAATCAATAAAATCGATGAATAAATGAAGAATCTCATAAATGAATATCATTACTAGAATCAAGATACAGTCATACCCCCCTCTACCAACTCTCAGCTTTCAGGTCAGAAATGCTCAAAAAATCGATAAAATCGATGAATAAATGAAGAATCTCATAAACGAATATCATTACTAGAATCAAGATACAGTCATACCCCCCTGTACCAATTCTCAGCTTTCAGGTCAGAAATGCTCAAAAAATCGATAAAATCGATGAATAAATGAAGAATCTCATAAATGAATGTCATTACTAGAATCAAGATACAGTCTTACCCCCCCCCCCCTGTGCCAACTCTCAGCTTTCTGGTCAGAAATGCTCAAAAAATCGATAAAATCGATGAATAAATGAAGAATCTCATAAATGAATATCATTACTGGAATCAGGATTCAGTTTTACCCCCCTGTACCAACTCTCAGCTTTCTGGCTAGAAATGCTCAAAAAATCGATAAAATCGATGAATAAATGAAGAATCTCATAAATGAATGTCATTACTAGATTCAAGATCCAGTCTTATCCCCCCTGTACCAACTCTCAGCTTTCTGGTCAGAAATGCTCAAAAAATCGATAAAATCGATGAATAAATGAAGAATCTCATAAACGAATATCATTACTAGAATCAAGATACAGTCATACCCCCCTGTACCAATTCTCAGCTTTCAGGTCAGAAATGCTCAAAAAATCGATAAAATCGATGAATAAATGAAGAATCTCATAAATGAATATCATTACTGGAATCAAGATTCAGTCATACCCCCTGTACCAACTCTCAGCTTTCTGGCTAGAAATGCTCAAAAAATCAATAAAATCGATGAATAAAAGAAGAATCTCATAAATGAATGTCATTACTAGAATCACGATACAGTCATACCCCCCTGTACCAATTCTCAGCTTTCAGGTCAGAAATGCTCAAAAAATCGATAAAATCGATGAATAAATGAAGAATCTCATAAATGAATATCATTACTGGAATCAAGATTCAGTTTTACCCCCCTGTACCAACTCTCAGCTTTCTGGTCAGAAATGCTCAAAAAATCAATATAATCGATTTATAAATGAAGAATCTCGTAAATGAATATCATTACTAGAATCACGATACAGTCATACCCCCTGTACCAATTCTCAGCTTTCAGGTCAGAAATGCTCAAAAAATCGATAAAATCGATGAATAAATGAAGAATCTCATAAATGAATATCATTACTGGAATCAATCAAGATTCAGTCATACCCCCCTGTACCAATTCTCAGCTTTCTGGCTAGAAATGCTCAAAAAATCAATAAAATCGATGAATAAATGAAGAATCTCATAAATGAATATCATTACTGGAATCAAGATTCAGTCATACCCCCCTGTACCAATTCTCAGCTTTCAGGTCAGAAATGCTCAAAAAATCGATAAAATCGATGAATAAATGAAGAATCTCATAAATGAATGTCATTACTAGAATCAAGATACAGTCTTACCCCCCCTGTACCAACTCTCAGCTTTCTGGTCAGAAATGCTCAAAAAATCGATAAAATCGATGAATAAATGAAGAATCTCATAAATGAATATCATTACTGGAATCAGGATTCAGTTTTACCCCCCTGTACCAACTCTCAGCTTTCTGGCTAGAAATGCTCAAAAAATCGATAAAATCGATGAATAAATGAAGAATCTCATAAATGAATGTCATTACTAGATTCAAGATCCAGTCTTATCCCCCCTGTACCAACTCTCAGCTTTCTGGTCAGAAATGCTCAAAAAATCAATAAAATCGATGAATAAATGAAGAATCTCATAAATGAATATCATTACTAGAATCAAGATACAGTAGTACTCTGCGTTGATACCACTGCTT
>CATQJL010000112.1:17299707-17374290 GCA_958299035.1 Cylicocyclus nassatus
AAGCAGTGGTATCAACGCAGAGTACTTCAGCTTTCAGGTCAGAAATGCTCAAAAAATCGATAAAATCGATGAATAAATGAAGAATCTCATAAACGAATATCATTACTAGAATCAAGATACAATCATACCCCCCTGTACCAATTCTCAGCTTTCAGGTCAGAAATGCTCAAAAAATCGATAAAATCGATGAATAAATGAAGAATCTCATAAATGAATATCATTACTGGAATCAATCAAGATTCAGTCATACCCCCCTGTACCAACTCTCAGCTTTCTGGTCAGAAATGCTCAAAAAATCAATATAATCGATTTATAAATGAAGAATCTCGTAAATGAATATCATTACTAGAATCACGATACAGTCATACCCCCCTGTACCAATTCTCAGCTTTCAGGTCAGAAATGCTCAAAAAATCGATAAAATCGATGAATAAATGAAGAATCTCATAAATGAATATCATTACTGGAATCAATCAAGATTCAGTCATACCCCCCTGTACCAATTCTCAGCTTTCTGGCTAGAAATGCTCAAAAAATCAATAAAATCGATGAATAAATGAAGAATCTCATAAATGAATATCATTACTGGAATCAAGATTCAGTCATACCCCCCTGTACCAACTCTCAGCTTTCTGGCTAGAAATGCTCAAAAAATCAATAAAATCGATGAATAAAAGAAGAATCTCATAAATGAATGTCATTACTAGAATCACGATACAGTCATACCCCCCTGTACCAATTCTCAGCTTTCAGGTCAGAAATGCTCAAAAAATCGATAAAATCGATGAATAAATGAAGAATCTCATAAATGAATATCATTACTGGAATCAAGATTCAGTTTTACCCCCCTGTACCAACTCTCAGCTTTCTGGTCAGAAATGCTCAAAAAATCAATATAATCGATTTATAAATGAAGAATCTCGTAAATGAATATCATTACTAGAATCACGATACAGTCATACCCCCCTGTACCAATTCTCAGCTTTCAGGTCAGAAATGCTCAAAAAATCGATAAAATCGATGAATAAATGAAGAATCTCATAAATGAATATCATTACTGGAATCAATCAAGATTCAGTCATACCCCCCTGTACCAATTCTCAGCTTTCTGGCTAGAAATGCTCAAAAAATCAATAAAATCGATGAATAAATGAAGAATCTCATAAATGAATATCATTACTGGAATCAAGATTCAGTCATACCCCCCTGTACCAATTCTCAGCTTTCAGGTCAGAAATGCTCAAAAAATCGATAAAATCGATGAATAAATGAAGAATCTCATAAATGAATGTCATTACTAGAATCAAGATACAGTCTTACCCCCCCTGTACCAACTCTCAGCTTTCTGGTCAGAAATGCTCAAAAAATCGATAAAATCGATGAATAAATGAAGAATCTCATAAATGAATATCATTACTGGAATCAGGATTCAGTTTTACCCCCCTGTACCAACTCTCAGCTTTCTGGCTAGAAATGCTCAAAAAATCGATAAAATCGATGAATAAATGAAGAATCTCATAAATGAATGTCATTACTAGATTCAAGATCCAGTCTTATCCCCCCTGTACCAACTCTCAGCTTTCTGGTCAGAAATGCTCAAAAAATCAATAAAATCGATGAATAAATGAAGAATCTCATAAATGAATATCATTACTAGAATCAAGATACAGTCATACCCCCCTCTACCAACTCTCAGCTTTCAGGTCAGAAATGCTCAAAAAATCGATAAAATCGATGAATAAATGAAGAATCTCATAAACGAATATCATTACTAGAATCAAGATACAGTCATACCCCCCTGTACCAATTCTCAGCTTTCAGGTCAGAAATGCTCAAAAAATCGATAAAATCGATGAATAAATGAAGAATCTCATAAATGAATATCATTACTGGAATCAAGATTCAGTTTTACCCCCCTGTACCAACTCTCAGCTTTCTGGTCAGAAATGCTCAAAAAATCAATATAATCGATTTATAAATGAAGAATCTCGTAAATGAATATCATTACTAGAATCACGATACAGTCATACCCCCCTGTACCAATTCTCAGCTTTCAGGTCAGAAATGCTCAAAAAATCGATAAAATCGATGAATAAATGAAGAATCTCATAAATGAATATCATTACTGGAATCAATCAAGATTCAGTCATACCCCCCTGTACCAATTCTCAGCTTTCTGGCTAGAAATGCTCAAAAAATCAATAAAATCGATGAATAAATGAAGAATCTCATAAATGAATATCATTACTGGAATCAAGATTCAGTCATACCCCCCTGTACCAATTCTCAGCTTTCAGGTCAGAAATGCTCAAAAAATCGATAAAATCGATGAATAAATGAAGAATCTCATAAATGAATGTCATTACTAGAATCATGATACAGTCTTACCCCCCCTGTACCAACTCTCAGCTTTCTGGTCAGAAATGCTCAAAAAATCGATAAAATCGATGAATAAATGAAGAATCTCATAAATGAATATCATTACTGGAATCAGGATTCAGTTTTACCCCCCTGTACCAACTCTCAGCTTTCTGGCTAGAAATGCTCAAAAATCGATAAAATCGATGAATAAATGAAGAATCTCATAAATGAATGTCATTACTAGATTCAAGATCCAGTCTTATCCCCCCTGTACCAACTCTCAGCTTTCTGGTCAGAAATGCTCAAAAAATCAATAAAATCGATGAATAAATGAAGAATCTCATAAATGAATATCATTACTAGAATCAAGATACAGTCATACCCCCCTCTACCAACTCTCAGCTTTCAGGTCAGAAATGCTCAAAAAATCGATAAAATCGATGAATAAATGAAGAATCTCATAAATGAATATCATTACTGGAATCAAGATTCAGTCATACCCCCTGTACCAACTCTCAGCTTTCTGGCTAGAAATGCTCAAAAAATCAATAAAATCGATGAATAAATGAAGAATCTCATAAATGAATATCATTACTAGAATCAAGATACAGTCATACCCCCCTCTACCAACTCTCAGCTTTCAGGTCAGAAATGCTCAAAAAATCGATAAAATCGATGAATAAATGAAGAATCTCATAAACGAATATCATTACTAGAATCAAGATACAGTCATACCCCCCTGTACCAATTCTCAGCTTTCAGGTCAGAAATGCTCAAAAAATCGATAAAATCGATGAATAAATGAAGAATCTCATAAATGAATATCATTACTGGAATCAAGATTCAGTCATACCCCCTGTACCAACTCTCAGCTTTCTGGTCAGAAATGCTCAAAAAATCAATAAATTCGATGAATAAATGAAGAATCTCATAAATGAATATCATTACTAGAATCAAGATACAGTCATACCCCCCTCTACCAACTCTCAGCTTTCAGGTCAGAAATGCTCAAAAAATCGATAAAATCGATGAATAAATGAAGAATCTCATAAACGAATATCATTACTAGAATCAAGATACAGTCATACCCCCCTGTACCAATTCTCAGCTTTCAGGTCAGAAATGCTCAAAAAATCGATAAAATCGATGAATAAATGAAGAATCTCATAAATGAATATCATTACTGGAATCAAGATTCAGTCATACCCCCTGTACCAACTCTCAGCTTTCTGGCTAGAAATGCTCAAAAAATCAAGAAAATCGATGAATAAAAGAAGAATCTCATAAATGAATGTCATTACTAGAATCACGATACAGTCATACCCCCCTGTACCAATTCTCAGCTTTCAGGTCAGAAATGCTCAAAAAATCGATAAAATCGATGAATAAATGAAGAATCTCATAAATGAATATCATTACTGGAATCAAGATTCAGTTTTACCCCCCTGTACCAACTCACAGCTTTCTGGTCAGAAATGCTCAAAAAATCAATATAATCGATTTATAAATGAAGAATCTCGTAAATGAATATCATTACTAGAATCAAGATACAGTCATACCCCTCTCTACCAACTCTCAGCTTTCTGGCTAGAAATGCTCAAAAAAGCGATAAAATCGATGAATAAATGAAGAATCTCATAAATGAATATCATTACTGGAATCAGGATTCAGTTTTACCCCCCTGTACCAACTCACAGCTTTCTGGCTAGAAATGCTCAAAAAATCGATAAAATCGATGAATAAATGAAGAATCTCATAAATGAATGTCATTACTAGATTCAAGATCCAGTCTTATCCCCCCTGTACCAACTCTCAGCTTTCTGGTCAGAAATGCTCAAAAAATCAATAAAATCGATGAATAAATGAAGAATCTCATAAATGAATATCATTACTAGAATCAAGATACAGTCATACCCCCCTCTACCAACTCTCAGCTTTCTGGCTAGAAATGCTCAAAAAATCGATAAAATCGATGAATAAATGAAGAATCTCATAAACGAATATCATTACTAGAATCAAGATACAGTCATACCCCCCTGTACCAATTCTCAGCTTTCAGGTCAGAAATGCTTAAAAAATCGATAAAATCGATGAATAAATGAAGAATTTCGTAAATGAATATCATTAATGGAATCAAGATACAGTCTTACCCCCCTCTACCAACTCTCAGCTTTCTGGCTAGAAATGCTCAAAAAATCGATAAAATCGATGAATAAATGAAGAATTTCGTAAATGAATATCATTAATGGAATCAAAATACAGGCGCTTTAACGCTGTCTTTAAGCAAATAGTATTTTTACATTAGTACTTATTAGATCACAAGAAGAGGACACGAAAATTCAACTCCCGATGCATGTGTACGGTTTCAGCATATAAGTATTTGTTTTGGCAAAAAAGCGAAGGTCAGAGTAAAAATTTAAAGAAACAGACCATAAATTCACTCTGTTATGAATATATACGAGTTTTACCCTGCGGGTGTTGCCAAATTCGTTGCTTCCCAAAAAATCTGTTACGAAAGGCGTTGTAGTGTGGTTTAAGAGGATTTGTGCGAAAAATCTATTATTTTCTCTTTATTCTAAGAGAACTTTGAATGAAAATGATAATTTTATTTGTTACTCTGTTAAATCTGTTACGAAAGGCGTTGTAGTGTGGTTTAAGAGGATTTGTGCGAAAAATCTATTATTTTCTCTTTATTCTAAGAGAACTTTGAATGAAAATGATAATTTTATTTGCTGCTCTGTTAAATCTGTTACGAAAGGCGTTGTAGTGTGGTTTAAGAGGATTTGTGCGAAAAATCTATTATTTTCACTTTGTTCTAAGAGAACTTTGAATGAAAATGATAATTTTATTTTTTTTCTTGCCACTCATTGGCTCAATAGATGTTTATGTTTAACAATGGAGTCCAAATAAGCCGAGGAAGGTATGTGACATAGTACATTAGTTGCAGAACTCTCTAAGCTGAATGAGAGAGGATTGTGAAAGTTGCATTATAGGAGAATAAAAGTTTTACATACAAAACATTGAAAGCACTTCGAGGGTCAAAAATGGGAAGATGACGAACAAGAGTGAGCTAAAAAGCAATATCTTACAGGATGATTGTGCTGCAAAATGTCTATTTATACCATCCTTCCTATATTCTATGATATGCTATCAGAATACTTCTTCTTTATTCTATGACATGTTGCCGCAGATAGCTTATCGTAGGTAAGCTGAAATCTGGTATCTTCCTGTATATCCGCGATACGTTATCATAGGCAGCCATGAAAGGAACCGCCGCGCAGCATCAATTACCTCAATAATGAGGTGGAAATAATCTAGTAAACATTAATTTCTCCATTATAGTATTTCTCCAGTATTTGATATAGATTTATCAAATTTGATCTTCAGTGCAATTGTGAACTATGTGGAAATGCTAATTACGTTTCATGTTGTATTCAGGTTTTCAAACCTGTAAAGTTTGCGTGTAAAACAAAACAACAACAAATGCTAAATGCGCACCATGATTCAAGAGATATATACCAGGAAGAGATTTCAATAGTCTTCAGATCCTGCATATTAAGTGACACGCATGGCGCAGTAGCAGGAGTCGCGATTGGTAAGATGGTACACTTGAAAGTTCGAATCCTTACGCGCTTGTCAAATTTGCATTTCAAAAATGATTACGAAATTATTGCAAAAGCTCTGCTAGTTGACTTGAAGAAGCTTTCAGGTTATGCAAACGCGAATTAATACCTTCTTTCTATAAAGGTGCAAAAATGTGTTCAAGTAGCAGGACTTGAACCCGAACGCATGCGCTCATAGGACCGATATCATATCCAATCAACCATCAACCTTCGTTGTTTGTCAAGTGCTATTTCTTACATGGGATGTTGAGATCCGAAACGCCTAGATATGTTTTGATGACTTCTGCTGTTTCATCAGCGTTGGTGGCACATGGATAAGACTACCGCTGGCAATTAATCGATAGACCTCTCGGTGCCTATCAAAGACAAGATTGCGATTAACCACCACGATTATCTTGCAGTCGCTTGGAAAGGATGAGTTTCAGAAACATGCACAGCGATTTTGATGTGTATGAACTCTTTCACCCAAAATCTGTTTAGAGAGTTTTGGTCTGATAAATGTCTGTGGATAGCAGGTACAACTCCTGGAGCCGATTTAAAAGAAGCAGCATTGAAACACCATTAGTCTAATATTAAAGTGATGATCTACTCTAGTACATATGAAATCAGAATTTTAGCCTCTTTTTTTCTGCCAGCCAGCTTACAGTCTTTTAGCAACAGTTGCTCTTAAATAAATGCTGAAATTTGAAATGTTACGCAATTGCAACCGAATTTATAAGGCCAGAATTGTGGGATTTTCCTTTTCACAGTCTTTTCGATGAAAAGTTCGACTTAGATTGAACGCTATTTCAACAAACAAGCTTCACAGTTTGGTCATATGTGATATCAAACATATTATGATAACTTCGTAGGTTTCGCACGTCAGTGACGCGATGGCGCAGTAGCAAGATTCCTGACCAAGGAGAAAATGAAGTTTGAGTCCAAATCCCCATGTGTTCTCCAAATTTGCATTTCATTATTGAATGTTAATATGGTGTGTATGAGAGTCGGTGCTTTATTCGAAAATGTTTGTGGTTATGCAAATGACACAGATCTCAACACGATGCAAAAATACTTCAAGTAGCAGGATTCGATCACGCAATCGTTCGCCCATAAAGCTGACCTCTTATCCACTCGACCACCACTGCACATTAGACTTGCAGGAACTTGAGCACAGTAGGGCGCTGAAATGTGTAACACATGTACAAAACTTCAACACACTGATGATTTTCGACATCTTATGATCACTTTGATCACTTCCGCTATAGTTGATCAGCAATTGGTCGGTGACACTGCAAACATATGGCAGACCACCGGAGATCTTCTCGAGAAAAGAACTCGCAGAGCGTCTTCTATGTCTATTTACTAGTTCCAGACCAAGTTTAGTAGAGATATACCTTCATTTACTCAAGTATTGATAAAACTCTTTTATCACTGATAAACTTTGGCGAAAAGATACCAACTTTGCACAAAGTGATACAGTTTGATTACATCCTCCTCAGTGCGCAAGCATTCTACAGTAACTGCAATACTCTTTTCAAAAGAGCAAAATAAGTACTTTTTAAGGCTGGAAAAAAGAGGAAAGTAGTTATCGGTCCGCATTCTTTGCCGAAATTTTTTTGAAACTTTCCCACTTTGATTACCATTTAAAGATAGGCTTAAGCTGTGCAACAGCACGCATAAGATCTTTTTAACTCCAAAGAATTTTTTTCAGGAACTAATTTAATAGATAGTTCATGCCCCAAGCCGCTCGAAGACCGTTTAAAAATCAAAAGAATTGCCCCAAACCCACAAAAATCTGTTTCCCAGCCCGATCGAGTTGCCCTACGTGCCGCTTACAAACCGATAGTAACTATTCATAAAGAAAAATTATGCCCTATGTGTCGCTTGAATACCGTATATGTGAGAAAAACCGATCTTACGACCCTACAGAAAGAAAACAACGAAATCAAGTAATCAGCGTAAATTGCCGTACATGCCACTTTGGCTTTCTTTTTGAGAACTGCCCCAAACATAGAAAAATCTGTTTCCCTGCCCGATGGAATTGCCCCACGTCCCCCTTACACCCCGTTACCTGGTTGAAAGCACCAGCGGGACTCAGTTACACAAGCAAAAGCAAGGCTATTGTTAGATAAACACTTCCAAAAGTATCAGCGAGAAGTTACTCACGCACCCTCTTGTCTACACGCGGAAGCAAGATAATCTTAAAGTGACTGTTCTTGGTTAGAGCATTTTTACCAAGAGTTGAGAACATAGCTGAATTCAGCTCAAGACATGCCATTTGGCATCATTTCAAAAGCAACTGATAGGAGTACAACATATCTGGAAGACACATTCTGGGATAACAAGCTCGAAAAAAAGCAGGTAATACAAATAATACACCCGGACACTGCCGACCCAGTCTCAAATTCATTGCAACACTCATGATTGCCTTTCGAAATACGCGCGACCCTTTTACGAAAATATGCTTGGTCACTCGTCATGAAATTTGGCAGCGTTCCAAAACGCATGCCACTTGGCAGCGATCCAATTCCAAAGATCAGTGTATTTCATCATAATTTTTACGTCTGCGCCCTCCTCGTTTGCCATAATCCAACTATCAGAGGATTATTGCGTAATCAACGAATTCGTTATATATTACGTAGTGATTTCAGTGTCTTATCCCCTCTTAAGTTACACAGGAAATTTCGGAGATGACACAGCAAGAGATAAACAATCGTTTTACGGGAACCCTCGTTTTACGGTTTGCGCGAGAAAGAGGCCACTAAGTGAATCCGAAAGAAGCAGGGAAACCAAGGTGGATTTATTGCGTTTTATACAATTGAAGGACAAAACCTTCACAATCTCAGATTCCAAATGTGGCACATGGGGGTTATTTGACAAGCACGAAAATGATACAGGGCTCCTACATGGGTGTAGGCCTTTCTGAACCCGCTCTAATCGCGATGATAGTGATAGGTCAGCCCGCTGCCGGGGTCACGCTGTGATTGGCTGCCGCGCCAAAACGAGCAGTTGACCTGTCCAGTCGCGTCGCAGTTTCGGACGAGTTTCGTCGTCAGCGTACCGCGTGCACTTGCACTCACACACCCACGAAAGACGCCACAAGAAAACCGCCGCGTACACTGAAAGCAGACAAACTTCAGAAAAGTTTCATTAACCACGAAAATTTCCGATAAATGTAGCTGACAGCTAGCATTTGGCGTTAATCTGCTATTTGAGTGGTTGTATGAGGATTTGACAAAATGACTATATTTTCATCATCCGCGAACCCTCTTTTTGCAAATCCTGCCTAGTTTTCCCATGCAATTCATAACTCACATGCTGTTCTGTCTATACCTACTCGTAAACTGCAGGAACTGAAGACTCTGCTTTAATGTAGGAATGCCAGTTTAAGGCTTTAGCCATACTTTGCCCGTGTTGCCGATGTTTCCAGTGTTACTCGTGTTTCTAGTGTTACCGCCTTTATTGCTGTTAATTCTCAAAATGATCGCCAGTACAGTTTCATTTTTCGGTAACATTGTAATATCGGCAACACGAGTAACGAGTAACACTGGAAACATCGGCAACACGAGAACACTGGAAGCATTGGCAACACGGGCAAAGCATGGCCTGTTCGGCCATTTGCTACGTATTGTGGCCGAACCGACCTATACATAAATCATCCCGCAGTAAAGCGGGCGGATTCGGGGGTCAACGGGGCTTTTCTGTTGTAAGCTTCCTCAGTGTCACAATAAACGTTCACAGCGACGTGTTGTGTTATCTCCCAGTTATAAGTTGCCCTATAGTGGCACAATTCTGGTGCATCGGCCAAATTTCTGAGCCAATACCTAGCCCTGCGGTAAGCAGCGCATCAACAGTTCTATCCTTTGTGGAATTGAACTACGACAACGCCTCGCAATGTCGATGTTTACACATAAAAAAGCCATTACTCGCGGCATAGAATCCCTTCAATCATTTGTGGATAAATTCACACCATATGCGAAGGAAATGCAACTGAACGCTTCATTTGAGGACAACTATGAAGCGTGCCACGAAACATGTAACAGCATAAAGGGTGCCATAAACGCCATCCAAATCAGCAAGGATTCGCTACAGTCTTTAATAGACCAACTGCTGCGAGCTCGCACAGAAGCCCGAAAGCTCGATAAAAGAGATGCAGATAAAAATCTGGAAGACATAGAAATCGAGACAAACTTTATCGAGCATATGGCCAACGCCACCGAATTGGTGTGCATATTGACCAAAAGGCTATCAGAAGCGCAGAATTACGCCGAGAAAATGGCGAGAAAGCTGGGTATAACCAGCAATCTATCCCAGACCGAAATATTATCGGATCCTGGAAGATCTACACAGAGTAAAAGCACTGATGAGGTAATTAATCCAACAGAAGCTGCCTGGCTTACAGAGGACAGTTCTGACGACAGCCGAATGGCGACAGATGGTAACGAAATGGCCTGTCAAAGTTTGAAACTCCATCAAATGAAGCTACCACGCTTTTATGGAGATGAAGAAGAATTTCCCGAATTTTGGGGAATCTTTAACACATTAGTGGATCAAAACAAAAGTTTGACCACAGTAGAAAAAATGTTCTTTCTTAAAGACAGCCTCAGAGGAAGGGCTGAGCTAACTGTGAAAGGTATACAACTAATTCCACAGAATTATACATGGATGACTGAGGAACTCAAAAGGAAATACGGTAATAAACCGATAAATCGCACAAGAATCGTGCAAAAATTAGAGGATATGCTACCTGCAAATGGCTCCGCGGAGAGTTGCATTGCATGAACAGATACGACAAAATTCGTGTCCTCATCAATCAAATGGTATCCGCCGGCCAAGACATCCGGCAAAGTAGCGATGCCCTTTGGACGGAAAAAATTATAGAAAAATTTCCACAAAATATTGTAAAAAGCGTGCTCAAAACCGTTCAGCAAAAAGGATCGGTCACAATAGAGAATTTGATGAAGGAATTCGGTAAGGAAATCCCGGCAAAAATGTTTGTAGATTCCAGACTGAGAAACCGTGGAAGAGAACCACCAAAACCTCAGGATTTTCATCACAAAGAAGATACCAGAAGCAAAGTACGACAATGTATATTTTGCAATAGAGATCATTTAGGCACACTTTGCAAAGCAACTGATGCACACGCCAAGAGAAAAGTGGTTTTAGCAAAGAAACTTTGCTGGAAATGTCTAGCAGACAATCACAATAGCTTCCAGTGCTCCTGGGCAAACTGCTCAGTATGCAATCAAGCACACAACACTAGTTTATGTATCAGAACTAGAAACAACAATGGGCCGTATAACCCGGCTAACAACAATCAGCATCAAAACAGGCGTACGCCTGCACAATCGAGATTTGCGAACAATTCATTGCGCAATAGGCCAAATGAGCCACGGTGGGGACCTAACCAAGCTAATATTCACACCACCGACGTACTACAAAATGAGGAAACGCCGCCAAAACTCGAAAATTCACGAACAAAAGAACAAATTGTGCTCATGACGGCAGAAGGCAATATTTGGAATTACAATACTTGCCAATACGAAAAAGTCTTGTTCTTTTTCGATACAGGAGCACAAAAAACGCTCATTCAAGAGCAGATCGCTGCAAAACTTGGACTACCGCGTAAAGGTGCAGAATTGTGTACTATGTCGGGAATCGGCGGACACATTGAGAAATTTCAAAGCAATAACGTCCAAATCAAGGTTCTGTCAGCATTTAGCGACGAATTGAGTTTCGACATTCAAACAAAACCAATCATAACCAACGGTTTCCCGTCTGTCAAGTTAACAGCTGACGATAAAATGTTCTTGCAACATAAGGAAATCTACTTATGCAATCCAAGAGTTCAAGGGGAAATCCAGAATCCACATATATTGGTCGGATTAGATTACTACTATAGTTTTATGCTTGCGACGCAAAACACTTCGATCCTACCGTCGGGATTACATATTGCGAGGACCATTTTCGGCCCCGCAATTCACGGGCGAGGAACTGAACCCAATTCAAAAGTCGCCGAATCTCCAATAATGTATGGATTAACGCTCGTAAACGAAAAATCTGAGGCGGTCATCTTACAAAACATGTTTGAACTCGACGGTTTAGGCATATTTGCTGATGACGCAAAACAAGATGAGGTTACCTACAACTACTTCCGAGAGAATTCAAAATCGATATCTTACGATAACGGTTACGCTACAGCTCCGTTCCCTCTGCGAGACAACATCGCTGACCTCGCGGATAACTACCCCGTCGCTCAGCGTCGGCTCGTTTCTTTATGGCACCAGTTGCGCAAAAATAACGAACAAAACAACTGGTATTGCAAAATTATGGCAGATTACCTCAAAAACGACATTATCGAAGAAGTATCAGAAATATTAGAGAAAAATCGTGGAGTTTACTATATGCCACATTCGGGAGTGTGGAAACCCCAAAAACCAAAACCACTGCGAATTGTATTTGATGCATCATCAAAGCAAAAAGGGCAAATATCACTCAACGAGGTTATTGCAACGGGAGAGTCGTTTACAAACAAAATTCACGACATCCTAATAGCTAGTCGCTTCCCAAAAATTATCGTTTTGTGCGATATTGAAGCAGCATTTACGCAAATCAGATTACCAGATGCCCACAAAGATCTATGTAGATTTTTATGGCTCAAAAATACCACTGAACCACCTGTAAAAACCAACATCATACAGTATAGATTCAAAAGGTTGCCTTGGTATCACCGCATCACCTAGCATTTTAAATATGGTGCTTATGAAGTTTCTCGATGCAAAAGACACAGATTTATCAAAAGAAATTGCAAAAAATCTGTACGTCGACAACATTATGCTTCAAGCCGAAACTGCGGAAGAAGCAATTTCAAAATGCAAACTTGCCAAAGAAATGTTTGCAGAAATTGGGCTAAATCTACGAGAATTCATTTCTAATTCCGTAGAAGTCAACAATGCCATACCCGAAAAAGACAAGTTAGCGGGTAAAAAGATCAAATTTCTTGGTGTAGAATTTGATATTGAAACAGATCAATTTTCTGTCAATACGAAATTTTCATCGTTAGAAAAATTACGCAAAAGGGACATAGTAAGCCAGCTGAATTCAGTCTATGATCCTATTGGATTAGCAGCTCCGCTGCTAATCAAACTTAAGTCTCTTATGCGAGAGATTTACACTCTAAATATTGACTGGAAAGATACGGTACCAGAAGAATTGCGCAAAAAATGGCAATTAGCATGCCAAGAAGTGAACAGTGCATCGATTACCGTTCCGCGATGCATAATAATGCACCGTGCATTAGCTAGTGACACCACATTATGGATTTTCGCGGATGCTAGCAAGATGGCTATGGCAGTGTGCGCCTTTCTAAGGTGCGAACGATCGTATAAGGTCACGGGATTGATTAGCGGCAAGACGAGATTAACTCCCAAGAAAGCTATTCAAACTATCCCACGGCTAGAGCTAATCGCAATCGTTTTAGCCTTACGCTTGGCGACTACAATATCAAACAATGCCAAAAGTATATTCGAGAAAATCAATGTAATTAGTGATAGCGAAATTGCGTTAGCATGGATAAATTCCTCTCGAAAAGTTCCCATGTTTGTGGCGAATCAAGTTGATCGCATCAAAAAATTGAAACAAAACTTAGCTACAAATGGACTATCTGTAAACTTTGGATATGTTCCCTCGCAAAATAATCCAGCAGATGCCGGTACACGCGGTCTGTCCGCGTCCAGCATTTACAACCACAGCTGGGTCAACGGTCCGACATGGCTGGCGAGCAATAATCCATCACAGCTGCGTTGGATAACAACATCTTGGTTGACAGATATCCAAAACAAATTTGACCCCCAGGGCGACGAGAGCACATCCGTCCATCACAACAACGTCGAAATTGTGACCTCGACCATAAACGTTAGAACAGTCCAACTGTCGAGGCATTCAAATCTGGCAAAAGCTCTGCGAGCTTTTGCCATCGCAGCTAAGCTGCTCAATAAATGGGTGCATAAATGCAATACAAACAGAGGCACCAACATACGTTTAGTAACCACAAGTGGTTACGAACAATGTCCCGAAATAACAGCCAAAGATCTTGATTTGAGCCAGAAGCAGATAATTTCAGAAATGCATAAAGACATTAACATTGAAAACCTAGCAAAAAGGTTTCAGAATCAAAAATTCTTCAAAGATAATGATGGAATTATTCGTTTTGAATCAAGGATTCAAAACGCAAATTTGAGTTACGACACCAAAAATCCCATTTACATTCCAAAAGACTCGGATTTTGCCCGGTTATTGATACATCAATTTCATATTGATAATGCTCATGCAGGAAAAGATCATACCTTGTCGCTCATTCGACAAAAATATTGGATCCCACAACCTTCTCGTACTGTAAAGAAAGTTATTGGAAGGTGCACTATTTGCAAAAGATTCCAAGGTTTGCCTTATGGCGCACCTGCAATGCCACCCCTACCTCAAGATCGTGTGGTGATAACAAAAACATTTCAAAATGTTGGAGTGGACTTTATGGGTCCTTTCGACTCAAATTTGAACGCAAAAATGTACATTTCCTTGTACACCTGTCTAACTACGAGAGCTATTCATCTTGAAGTTACCGAAAATTTGTCCACAGGGGCATTTTTGAACAGTTTTCTGCGCTTTATCGCACGGAGAGGCGTCTCACACTTAATTCGAAGTGCTTGCGGAACTAATTTTAGGTTGGGTCAACTGATTATAGACAATTTTTTCAAGGAAAATGACTCAAACGGCGCGTCCGTAATGACCTACTCAGCAAAAAATAACATTAAATGGATTTTCAACCCACCAGCATCCCATGGATGGGTGGAGTTTGGGAACGACTAGTTGGATCCGTCAAAAGAAGCTTTCAAAAAGCGGTTGGTCGTAAAAAACTTTCCTTTGAAGAAATGACCACAATCTCGACTCAGATCGAAGCTATTATCAATACTAGACCTATCACAAAATTCAGTGGAACCGATATTGACGAAATTCCACTTCGACCGGTCGATTTTCTGCAAGGAAACTTGAAATTTTCTCTCCCCACCAGTTTACGTCTAGAGGCAGACGATGAAGAATATGACCCAGAGTTAATTCAAACGGTAGCGCAAGCAAAAGAAGCGTACGAATTTTCTGAGGTTATTTCCAATAAATTTTGGGATGCTTGGCACATGCAATATCTAACTTTGCTACGAGATACTCAAAGAAGACTTCTCAAATAACCAAGACACAACAATGAGTACCCAAAAGTTGGTGAAATTGTATTACTGGAGCAAGATCTCATTCCTCGCGGATGCTGGTCATATGGAAACGTGATAGAAATCATTACGAGCAAAGACAATGAAATTCGTACGGTAAAATTATTGATGCCAAATAAAAGAATACTACAGAGACCAGTGAATAGGATTTATCCTCTAGAAATATATAGCTCAGAGAATAACGACCGCGATTTACTCACAGTATGTGATCCATGCACGCCAAATGAGACGCCAGGTCAATCTCAGGTGCAAAGTCCACCTCATTTACAACCGTCGCGCACTGACGCAATCGATCCCCGATACGGCGATAATCCGCCAACATCCACGGCGGAGCCCACAAACACGGTTGGCAGAAGAAATCCAACGCGAGCATCAAAAACTAGAGCATACGATACAATTCAAAGATTTGAACAAAGCCTTGAGGAACCATGTTGTTCAGGAACGTCTTCAGCATTAGTCATGCTGGCAATAATGGTTAATCTGGCAGCTACAACATTTGCTGTACCAGCAAATGTTTCATGCCAATTGGGACAAGTTCAAATTCGTCCACCTAAACAATACTACGAACTTTGTTTTAATAATCACTGCAAATCTTTTAATAGAACGGACTTGCAAATTTTTAATCTGCCAAAAACACCGACAGATAAATCTACCATTGTTCAATTAAGAACTTTGGAAAAAGGTACAGTAATCTCAGAAACACGAGTATGCGAACCGCAAAAATTTTGCGATGAATCCAAGCTACTTTCCAAACACCTCATTGGAAACCCACATTGCTGGCCAATCGGAGCAATAATTACAGTTGCACTCATAATATACTGTATAATTACCACCGTGATGATTAGCGTGTGGTTATGCCGAAAAATGCACAAAAAAGTACGCACAAAACCTGAAAATTCCTTCCAAATGCAGATGGAAACACACCAGGAATTTCGGTTGATGGAAGCATTTAATCTACTTCCATTACCCACAGTAATAGCAATATGTGCAGTCTTATTACTGGGTTCAAAAGAGGCTCACACATGCCAGCATGGGTACATGCGCCACACGGCTGAGCTTGTGTGCACCAACGAAAACATATGCTCCTACGAATATGACCAAGAAGTTCTATTCAACCATATTGACTCCGAAATATGCATTGACATAATGCACGCCAACAAGTCTATTGGATTGATAATGATCACCAAACGCTACATGAAAATGAAATGTGCAAAAATTTCCCATTATTTCACCAGGGAAACCGCCTACCAAATATTCCACATCACAAGATGTGCTCAGGCAGGATCTTGTACACTGCATAAATGCAATACCCTATCCCCTACAGAGATAATCGAAGAGTTCAACGAAACCCGACCTTATCCGGGTTATTCCACATGTGTTCCAACATGCGGAGGATTGCAGTGTGGATGCTTGTTACCTATGCCTGCGTGCTCATTTATGCGACTAGCACACGTCCCATTGACAGAAACAGCTTACGAAGTTATTAGCTGCCTGGATTGGGAACCAGTCATAGAACTAGAAATAGCAACCAGAATACAAAACTTGAAGAAAGTAGAAAATATCACTTTAATACCGTATATGACAAAAGAAATCGGTAAAATGTCGATAACAGCAATTACATTGCAAAAACCCCACTATCCATTGTTGGAGAAAAGATTTGCAATTGCAGAAAACGAAGCATTTTTAGTACCGGACAATTATTTGCTCCCAGTTCAATGTGCTAACAAAAATATGGCAACCGAAAACTTTGCTAAATGCACAGATCATATGATATGTATGTGCGAAAATCCACAAGCTCCACATACGTGCCATTGCCCCGACAATGCATTTGCAAAACTGAGATTCGAGCGTTCAAACCATCTTCCAATCTCAACAAGCCTCATGGAAATCAAATCCGAGGCTATGGAACTGTATACATACACACACGAAGGAGAAACGACTTTAGCGATAAAATCGTCTCTGATGCTTGACCGTGCAAGCTACATAATTATTGAACCATGCAAAATAACACCACTTTGTCGGATGTTACGAGTGTACTGAAGGTTCCACACTGGATGTTGCATGTGTCGCACAAATTGAAACATGGGTAACCATACAATGTAAAACACAAGTATTCAGTATACCCTGCGACAAAAACAACAGGTCGTCGAACATAACAATGGAATTTGATCATGCAGTGATACATGAAAAATGCCACACACTGTGTGGAAATACGGAACAAGTATTTACTCTGGAAGGCACACTACACTACCATCCAGATAATACATCAAATTCAATATTTGAATCCATCGAACCCGATATCAAAAACAATTGGTCAAATCTAGTAAACGTACCAGATCTCCAGCCCTTGGTAAATACAGTAAAAAGCCACTGGAGAGCAGCTCTAGCAGCTATAGGAGGAATATCAGCAATGATAGGCATCACATACCTATTTGGACCGGCCGCGTTGATGCTAATAGTTCGAATATTATGGACCTTAGCGCTAGCAGTCGCAAAGGTCGCATGGCAGGCAATGTGCCTCGCCATCACTTTGCTTCGCGGAGCAATCAATACAGTCCGGGTCATCCGACAGCATGCGGACAACGCACCTAATTAGGCGTTGACGCGATGACAATCCATACACACCGTGAGCGGTTGTAAATAATGTGTAAAAATATCTTAAAAATTCAAAAAATGTGTAAAAATATCTTAAAAATTCAAAAAATCCTTTTTGCCGCCTCAATAATAAAGGGGAGGAGCAAAAACAGCGGCAGTTGTTAACAACAGCTGACAGTAGAGGCGGGACCCCAAAAATAATCGTACAAAAAGCCGAAAAGTACAACTCAGCTACACACCATCATGGCTGACTACAACTACCTCCTCGACGGCGAGCCTACCCAAGACAACGCATTCTCTATTCTCATCAAAACTATCGAGGGCAAGGACGAAAAGACCACAGGCTTACTCCACTCTATACTCCATAGCCAGGAAACTCGCCTAACAGCAATCGAGAACGCTCTAAGTTCCCTCTTAGAACGATCAGCTCCTAAAAAGCTGTGTGTCTTCTGTATTCCGCAGGACAATACGGATAGCCATATGTCCGGTCGCTGCACTCGCTATCCTACTTCCTTGACCCGAGGGATTCAGGCCACAAAGCTGGGTCTTTGTGAACGATGTCTGAAGCCTTCACATCCTGAAGACTGTGGAGCGAAATGCACCTTCTGCCAACTGCCCCATAATTCGTTGATGTGCCCTTCAAAAGAACAACTTCACAAACCCCACTTCAAGAAGAGGAAATACCACCATTCCCCCTACTGAATCTGCCAACTCCACTACTACTCTACTATCTACAAATCAACAATCTACTACTATACTACCTACTATTCTAAATATTCCAACGCCCACTGCCAACCTACTACTGCCAACCGCCTCATCTGCCCACCATTAGCCGCTGCCAACCACCGAAAATCAACAACGACTTCGTCAACCTACAGCTCAATCAACGACAACCACCTCAACGTCAACGCCGATCCACAATCCACTACGCTCAAGGAGACGCGACGTCGTTTGATAGAATTTCATTATCATTTATTTATTTGTTGTTGTTATTATTGTTGTTGCCCCCCCCCCCCCGGGCCGGAGTGTTCGGCCATTTGCTACGTATTGTGGCCGAACCGACCTATACATAAATCATCCCGCAGTAAAGCGGGCGGGTTCGGGGGTCAACGGGGCTTTTCTGTTGTAAGCTTCCTCAGTGTCACAATAAACGTTCATAGCGACGTGTTGTGTTATCTCCCAGTTATAAGTTGCCCTATAGTGGCACATGGCCAAAGCCTAACTAAAAGAATGGCGAGAAATGCTTCGACATGTTCCCAACGAGATATGTTAAGAAACTCATTGAGATACAGAGCCTGCGTCTGTGCAAACTCACAGATTCCAGACCAAAAACCCTGCAATTTTTTGTCTTACTACATAAAAACAATGACTATCAAACGCATGCTTTAAAACGAGATTGTCTAGCACTCTAAACAGGGTTCATGGTTTCAAAAATTCATGATAACCTGTGTAAAGGCCTAGATCTTCATATGTTGACAAGATCTTTATACCAGACAGCTCTTTGACATTCGGACCGTTTCTGATCAGCTGAGCACTTCAGCAAAAGAACAGGTGTACAGTCTAATGCACAAGTTAGAGAACTTCATGATGACAATCTTTTCCAACACTTATCATTTCAAATCAGAACCTAATGACTATGAAACAAAAAAAAGTTAAGAAATAAAGAAAACAATAATTGCTAACAAAGTACTACTTTTGAAAGGCCAAGAATTGCCCAAGACCAGATTCTTTGCTCATTTTAGAGGATGAAAGAGGAGAATTATTACGCTAATTTATGCTGAAACAATCCAAAAGTACCTACTGTGAACGTCAAGCCGTGAAGAAACGAGCAAGATCAAGATAGAAGAATTTACTAAAGTGCTCCACTGGCGATAAAATACAACTTACCTTTGTAAAAGTATTCGATTTCGAATTAGTAACTAGTATTACAGCTAAAGGCAGCAGATAGCAGAACTGGGGGGGGGGGCAACAGCGAATCATACCAAGTCCGCAAGAGAAGCTCGATGGGTTCAAGTTGTATGTTACTCAGTCGAAGAGAGCAACTTTCGAAATTAGAGGACGACTCGTCCGCGTCAAACGTAGGCTGCGTTCATACTGATTACGAAATCCTGAAACAGTTCTAGCACAGTGCTCGAACTGAGCGTTGTGCTGGGACTGTTCTCGGATTTCGTAATCAGTATGAACGCAGCCGTAGCGCGAGCGCTCGCGCCCCAGATATTGAATTACTGTAGCGCACTGTGGGTTCAGAAGGGCCGTCTCCCTTGGGGAATCATCAATACCGTACCGAAAGGTGCTTCCGCCTTATCGATCAAATCAAAACAATGGCCCGTAGTAAACCCCCCATCAGTGCATCTCACTCAACGCGGACCGGGGGCGAGCTCATCGCGCCTCAGTCCAGCATCCGGCGACCCATTGATTTGGATGCGGATTGCTTCCGAGGCATCACAATCAAGTGCGTTCTTGAAAAGGGAACCACTCGAGTTGGTTTGGTCGAGCAGGTAAGGGACTGAAATTGAACGCGCGCGGCCATGGTTCGACACCGGCTAGCGACACGTTTTTGCTGTATTGCAGGGCGTCTTTGATAGCGACCACTATCGGAAAATCGATGATGACCGCTATCAAGGATTTCGCCTAGAAAAAACATGGATGACACAAAAACGCATTTTTTGGCGAAAATTTTATGGAAAATTGAAATAACTGCAACATAAATCCAATGAAATAAATCTACAAATTCTTGCCTTGAGCAGTTTGTCAAAGAAAAAAGTCAGTAAAATCTACAAAAAAGAAAAAGAGGTTTTTTCTTTTCCTCGCCAAAATCAGCTGTTCATCGATTCTCTCCTTTTCGGGCGCGGTTGTGCAGTTTCGCGCCGATTTTTTCTGCATTTTTTTGCAAAGCTGTGTGTATCGTAAGTTACTCAGGAGCAACTTATGTTAGATGCAGTCACCTCTTGTCTGCGTCTCCTCATCTACACACTATTTGGATCACTCTAACATCCGTTCACGTTGAGGTGACTTGAACGCGAACTGATGTGGAAGAGTTGACTGCAGCAGGTGGACAGATCGTCAACTATCAGTTGACTTGACCATTTTATAGCATGGTAGGGTGGGTGGTCATCAGTTCACCTCACGTGCGGTGAACTGATGGGTTAAGTTGAGTTCACCTCAACTGATCGAGCTTTACTACGGGCCAATGATTTCTAACAATAAGAAAAATATTTTCAATCGACAACCAAGCGAGGAACATTTAAAGCACAGGTAATTTCACATCTGCAAAGTTCGAGGGAATGTTATTCGTCATCTAATATGTAAAAAATCGTTAACTCAATCCAAAATTTTTTCAATAGCGCGGGAAACGCGGCGGGTCCCGAAGCGCGCGCCTGCCAACCTAGCACCTTTAGCTTGCCGGTTCACTATACAAGGTTGGGGGAAAGTCCTTGAACCATTTTTGATGTCCATTTATGTTCAGCCATTCCACAATTTTTTGTATGCTAATTATATGTGTTTGCTTCTTATACTCTTGAGTACAACCTCTCAAAAAACTGGACTAGCTTTTTTCCTACCGGAGATATGCCTCCTGGAATGGAGCGTTGGTGGAGAAGATGCATGAGGAGAGGATGGCTGACCAGCAAATTGCGCGGGCTCTACAAATTTTACAGATCAAGGTCTTTTCCAACTTACGTCGTTTCCAGGATATTGCGTCGTTTCCAGGATATGAACAGCACCCAGGACTATTGTATGAGTGGTAAATTGGCTACTGCGGACAGTAACGAAATTCTGAAAATCGTTCGCCAATGCCTTCGTCGCAAACCTCGGCGAAGCTTGTTAGAGCTGCCTTCATAGCTGTCCATCTCTGGCAGAACAATCTCCGGCATAGTAAAAAAGGGCCTTGCGATGAAGCTTTTCAGAATGCTAAAATTTCATGCTTTTGGGAGGACACGAAGCTGGACTGGCTGCGCAGATGGCATCGACTGCTTAAACGCCTCTCTAAGGCACGCCACCGAACGATACTCTTTTCTGACGTCAAAATTTTCACCGTGAGGAAAGTTCTTGATTACCAAACAACACAATCATCACTTAATCGGCCCCGGAAGTCAATAGCAAGAGTTGACCTGCAGAAGGAAAGCTGCCTCCGGCTTCTGTGATGGTTTGCGCGGAGATCGCTTCCGACTGCAAGATGCAGGCGATTTTTGTGTCCCAGCACATCGAGATGAACACCGCTAGCACGTGGAGAGCAGCCTGAAGAAGAGATTGTTGGCCTGGACCAATACCCATTTTGCCAGGGGCGGATGGTGTCCCCAGCAGGATAGCGCACCTGCGTACAAAGCGAAGTTTCTTCAAGCATGGCTCCAAAGCAACATGAAGGAGTTCATTACCCTTGCGGAATGGCCTCCGTATTGGCCGGATCTGATACCCCCGACTACAGCCTGTGGTCAGTTGTTTAGGCCAAAGCCTCACCCACGCATGACTGTGGAGTTTCTGCGAAGTACTCTTCAAAAGACGTGGGAAAAAATCGACGTGAAGCACCTCCGTGCCACCATAAACAGCGTTCCCAAGCGTATCCGAGCTTGTGTTCGCGTCAAAGGAGGAATCTTCGAATTGTAAAGCCAGATTTGTGTAGCAGATAGTTAAGTAAACATTACCTATTTATTTCATGTAATCACCTTGCCTAGCTTCATCATTACGTTAGAAATACCGTGTTCAAAGACTTTCCCCCAACCCTGTAGTTAGTAAATGCAGCACTTCAGCAACGTATGCAAAAAAATCTAGAACAAAGGAGTGCAGCTTTGAAAGCGTAGAGAAAACGCTCAGCCGGTCTTCAGTGTACTTTTGGAGAGGAAACCTTATCAAAATCTGAGCAAAACCTTCTGTGATGACACTGTCCCAATCATACATCCTAAATTTAAATTTTCATCACCCTCTTATCGAATGCTGAGGAATCAGAAATGTTTGCCCAACATACTAATAAGATTTCAATGCATTCAGAAGCTACCGTACAGGCAGTAACCTACCATCACTAGCTTTTCAAATTTGCTCATCTAAACTGGCTTACAACCAAAAATCTCACTTCATTATGAATGGCTTGTAAAAGCTAAGGAACCAAGAACAATATTGTTTGACCTCTCCTACTAAATCGCGCTTCGAAAAAGTTGTGCGAGGTACTAGCTACTGTGGTTATGATCTTTGTTAACTAATTACTTCAAATGTAGTAAACATTCTTCAAAACAACTCCGAATCTTCACTTCAATTCAGATGGCTGCCGCAAAAAAGGCAATGTAATTACACAAAAAACGATTGAGTGATTAGACGATTGAAGATACAAAAAGTCTATACCTCACGTAACTAACATAATATGGAAGTTACAAATAGGAAGTTAGTCATAATTTTGTGTATAAAAAAATCGGAGGCATGCTCGGCTTCTTAACCAAGTAGTCTCGAAACTGTAGATATTCTTCAGATTTTTTTTCGCTTAAATGGTCTGCCTTTTCCTCAGAAGTTCGAGGTCGTAGATGCCCCATCCGCTGAAACTGAATTTTATAAACGCACAAACACCCGAGCTGATAAATAATGATTCCAAATTACAAGCCTTCAGAGGGGGATGTTCCTGCTTCGGACCTGAAACGTTTATGCAACGTTTCCAGCAGTAGATAACGCAAGTCCGGGGATGCGTTCTTCACACGTGGATCGTCTAACAGTAGCAAAACATCACGTGAATTTTGAAGTAATGTTAGACAATCGTTCTAAACTTGCAAGAATACATTTCCTAGATGTATCCTTCCGGATCAAACCTGGAGAGAACCCATTTTGTAAGTTGTGGCAAACACGAGTCTTTGGAAAAGGCCGAACGACTTCCTAGCATCTTCAGTCCTTAGATAGTTTTCACATTTTTTCAAAATGTGCTCAACATCAAAGCGAAAAGCCGTCGGTAATACGCTTTCAACGTTTTCACCTTGAAGAAAAGTTCAGATTCATGTTAAAAGAAGTCGCACCTACCTGTGATGTTATGAAAGGGTGGATAAATGGTTTCCAAAAAAGCAATGAAATCTTTTATGTTGACATCCTCAAGCAAAAACACTCGTTCTTCGCAGACAGCTGGGGATGGAACACCATCACCTGCAAAGAACTTCAACGCTGATGATATCGAAAAATAACATAGTGCACGTTTTTTGAAAAACAATACCAAACTTCATTTTCATGGGTCAAACTGCATTAAATCCACAGTCTGTCTCAAAGGCAATGGTTGATAAAAAGGACTCCTGGGAACGCGCTTCAGAGAGGCACAATGACGCCCCCTCAACGGAAGTGGGCGAAACTGGTGGACCTTTGGAGCGCCTTCTCAGAACGAACTGTGGTGTATATGAAGAGCCCACTTGCGCTAACATGAAGCTAGGCTCTGGCGCAACAGATGCCTACGGGAAAGGACACTGCGTATGAGGTAAACTGTAGTGGTTGCAAGAGTTTGGATATAAATCTGTCTACTTTTGTGGCCAAACATGCTTCCGAAGCTAAGCACATTACTGCATTGCTTAAACGCAACTCTTAAACATACCATGAGAAGAAAGAAGGTTGACATCGAGAACGCTGTCGTCTCTCAAGGGCTGTTCAGGCATACTAGCCCTGAAAAAAAAACGACAGTGCACAAAAGAAAACACCCTGATGAGAGGCTGACCGCGAGCTCAGAATGTCGAAATCATCGCCCGACTCGGACTTATCCAAATTGGAAGCAGGCGATTCAGCGCGCTCCGGTGTAAATAACGTCGCAAATTTTTGCGAGTTCATCATTAGGTACTGAACAAAGGAACCTTTTATTTTTCAAAGCACACAAGCCATAGCAACCTCCTTATTTACAAAAACACGCATGTCACTGTTTTTGAAGGCAATGCAGGTATTATTAAATTCCGTAGGCTTTGTAAACTTCAAACCAGTCATTGCAGCTTCTCTAGAACAACCGGAAGTGATCAGTACGAAAGCAGGTAATCATTCACTACAGCAACTCATACCTAGAAGTACTGAGAATTCCCAATGAACCATTGTTATACAATTCAAAGCGAGGAATTATGATGCTCGTCGAGCGATACTCGTTGTGGAAGATGTGTGAGCACTAGATTAATTGTGTGAAACAGTATTTTGCCAAAAACTGATTCAGAAGAGCTGACAAACAGACTCTATATAGCAGAGTAGTTCCATTATCGACGCTCGAGCAGCTGTACACAGTAATAAGAGCAGCACAGCGCCAAGAATCGGTTTCCACTTCAGGATTGCACCATAACGTGATTGCCACATGATCTTTGTGAATTGTTGGTTTGGCTTCCCTAAAAAGGTGAGAAGTGGAACATAGCGCAATCCTGGAGATAGTGTCCTTTCATCCTTTCCTTTTGCTACCGATTTTGAAGAGAAAATGACTATGTAACACGAACGATAATGGATGGCTGCGCGTCAGGAAGTACAGTTATGACAGTGGAATGTGAAAATTTCAGCAAATTCGGCGAATTCGCCGATTTCGTCAAATTCGCCGATGTCGCCGACTTTGCGTCTTTTCGCAGTAACTCCCTTCGTTGTCAATGAATTTCAAATTTGAAGGCAAGTTTGGATTCAGCTCGCCGAGACAAATCTTTTCGTATATTGAACTGGTGTAATGTGCTGGGTCACAGTAAGTGCATGGTAGAAATCCGTTGTATCTTGTGGTGGTGTTTTCTAAGGTATGTATTTCGGCGCATGATGTAGTAATCGAATGGCGCATGACTCAGGCTCTGACTCTGTAAAACTCGCCGAATTACGAGCCTACGAAAACACGTCCTCATGAATTTTGCTCAAAATGTAAAGATCGCATATTTCGTCGAAACTCTACCGTGAGTGGGTGTATGGCAGTAATACTACAAGTATTATGTTGACTAATAACTCACACTGTACTGAATATGGTGCTTGCGTATTGTTGTATTGAATATGGTGCTTGCGTATTGTTGTATTGAATATGGTGCTTGCGTGTGCTTCAGCTGCCTAATTGGATATCGAAGCTATTTCGTGGCTAAAGCTCAAACTACTACCATAATAAAATCCATTAAAGATGTGAAATGATTTGATCAGCGTGTTGCACAAGCGCTCACGGTGGAATTTCGACGAAATATGCGATCTTTAGATTTTGGGCAAAATTCATGAGGACGTGTTTCCATAGCTCGTAACGCGGCGAATTTTACAGACTGGAGCCTGAGTCATGCGCCATTCGATACCTAGTAACCTTGATTTAGAAAAGCAAGCAGGCAAGTTTTCTGAAAGATACGCGAGAAGTGCGGGCAAATTTACGCACTTTCGTGGTGCAGCTACAGTCACCTCACCGTAGCTCCCCAAAAAGACCCTGTAATCCTCAAAGACCACGATTTTCGTAAAAAGCGTGTTTGAAAACTTCTATTAGCGAAGCAACATTATGACCAAATTTCATCGGCGAGCTTCCAGAGCGTAAAACGAAAAAAATGAAATTACTCGAACATCTTGGAAAACTTGCTCATAGAGGTTATGCAACCTGCTGATTACGATAATCACATCTGCTTAGCAAGAGAGCTTCGTATTAAAGGGCTACGGCGAGTAGAATTTGGGACGACAAGATTATTCCACAAACCAGCCCATCTATTTCCTTGAAAATAAATCTGCGGCTACTATTTGGCGCATCGTATTCCACAGAAAAAGTACTATCGAAAGGTCCTTGCCGGAATGTACTCGGGACAATGCTCGCTGCTTTACACCTTCGCGAATAGACGTTCGCAGAAAGATTCAAGAATTCTTAAGTAGGAATATCAAGGGCATGCTGTACATCAGAATATTTGCGTTGATGAGCTGAGCACAGCACTGTTTTCAGATTCAAAACATACTTACTCCGAAGGAAGTTATGGCGAGTAGAATTTAAAAAAACGTGATTTTTCCAAAATTCACCAACGCTTCTATCTCTTTTGAAAAGAAGTCTGAGCCTATTTTTTAGCGCACAATAATCAACAAAAACAGTATTATCGAATAGTACTTAGTAAAGTCTTCTATGTTGGTTAGGCGTTGCTTCACATATTCGCGGAAAGCCTCCGCAGAACATGAAAAAACTGGAAACGAAATATCGAAGAATCGTACCCCCACTTCCAATACATCAGAAGATTCTCCGCACCGAGCTGAATCGAAGAGTGGCTTTGGATTCAGAATTCGTCCACTTTGAAGCGAGATGTGGCCACCGACTCTGATGTCCATATATTGGGCGACCGTCGTATGAGTTATGTGACATTCGCGTCTATTTTTCGAAAAATGTAAGCGGTGTTGTACTTATCATCACAGATTCGCTTGGGGTGAAGTTTGGATACAATACGCGCACTCTCATGTCCAGCCCACAGGATGAGAAGGCGACTTTGTGAACGCTGCCCAGTGAATACTGCAAGCGACAGAATGATTTAGGCACGGTTTAATAACAGAGTTTCTATAAATTGCCATGCTTGAAAAAGCTAGGATTTTGCTTCGGTAGTCGGGCGAAAAGTACAGTCAATTTTCGGAGCTCGCATGCTTCAGCTTCAGCCCTTTCATCGTAATTCACTGTAAACCCCACAGTTAAGGACTGCGCCTTTCGTAAACAGCTATCAAAAATCCATTATTGGCAAAGTTTCCGGTCAATCTACTATTTTCAACTTTTTCGCGAAAAATTGTGGAACTCGAAGCGTGAAATGAGAAAAAATCGAAAAGCTCGAATTTTCCCGAAATTTTGCTCATAAATAATCTGGCCTGTTCATCACAAAAATCGCTTCCGCCTGTCTAGCTAGCTTTTCATTGTAGCGTTATGGTAAGTGGAATCTGGATGGATTTTTCCAAAATTCACCATTTCTTTTCACGCTTTAAAAAACATGTCTCCGTCTATTTTTCACCGCTTGATTATCTACGGAAAGAGCTCTTTCCGATTCACCTCAATTGTTATCTTTTAAGTGTGACAGGGGCTGGGCCACAGCGTTGCAAAGAGGAGTCTACAGAAGAAATGAAGTCCTCTGGAAGCAGATTATAGTAGTCATGCGGTGTGTCACTTTGCTCATAAAAGCAACAAGACATGCGGATTACAAAGATTATATGTTTTGCTAATCATAATGTTGCTGTATAATTATGTTTGTTTGACGGTAAGTGGTTCATGTATATTTGCTAAGTTCACGTATCCCTTTCTCTTTTTTTCACAACAAAAAACGATATGGCTCTTTGCAGGGAACACTCTGCAGAAAGTCTTCCATCAAACGCTCTTTATCTTAAACCGTTGCCTACTTATGCGCCGAAATACATACCCTAGAAAACACCACCACAAGATACAACGGATTCCTACCATGCACTTACCGTGACCGAGCACATTACAGCAGTTCAATATACGAAAAGATTTGTCTGGGCGAGCTGAATTCAAATCTGCCTTTAAATTTGAAATTCATCTACAACGAAGGGAGTTATGGCGAAAGACGCAAAGTCGACGACATCGGCGACATCGGCGACATCGGCGAATTTTCGGCGACATCGGCGAATTTGGCGAAAGCGGCGAATTCGGCGAAATCGGCAAATGCGCCGAATTCGCCGAAATTTTTCATACTCCACTGTCATGATTGCCCGCGCACGCCGCTCAAATCTTGTGCCCTTGTGCCCAGTTGCATTGCAGTGTGCAGTGCAACTGCAATGCAACTGCAGTGCAACCGCACACCTGCGTAAGCACTCGTCCTCAGGGGTGGTCTGTGATACGAAGGAGGGGGGGGGGGGCTTGTGATACGTATCACAGGCCCGTATCTCCTTTTAGAGGGCACGTCAAAGGATCGGACCAACGCAGATCGGATACTCATGGAACCATATGTGATAGGGCCGGGCCCACTCAAGGTGAAGGGGGTCTTTGCTACTCCCACCCTTATAGGGTGAAGGGGTAAGTGAGCCCTGAAAGCATGCCTTAACAAGCTACACACCACTTGAAAGCCGAGTTCATGGAGAATCGAATAACACCTTCGATTTCTAGGTAATTTGGGCCGAGAAATATGAGCGAATTTGTCCAATATATCAACGATTTAGTGTTCTCTTCTTCTGCTCTCTTATCGCTATGAAAATGAAAGCTACTTAAAAGTCGACAGTCTGCGCTTATTGATGAAGACTTGCTCTGTAACACGATAGATAACCGGCGGTAGTTCGTTCTTCGTTGGGCGGGAATCTGCTGCTGAAAAAGGACATAAATGTAGATAAAATGCATTGTATCTTTCGAGCTGGGCTAGAAAAAAGCAGACGGTCTATGTCGAATTCCTGTTTCCTAAGGCTTTTGAATGGTTTATAGATTGGGGCGAAACAACTTGGCCTAACTACTGATTCGCTTCAGCAGACAAAACATGCGTTTAATTCTCTTTCATTTCCTAAACAAGTAGTCTTACTATCATAATCATTTACTACTTATGGTAATCACTGCGTATCACACTGTGCTGTTTTTGCAGTCTTTAGCAAGACTTTTTTGGTTTTTACGAACATCGACAACCTGGATTTAAACTTAACGCAGATGTGGACTTATTTATTAGTTGTTTTTCTTGCTTCTTTTACAAGAAAAGGCGTTTATCCGTTTATCCACTTCAAAAGTATGACAAGCATTAGAAAACTTCAAGGCTTGGAAATGAATATGATCAAAAGATTTTTCCCAAAAAACGTGGAAGAAAGAGGCAGCAAACAAGCATCAAACATTGAGGTTTCTGAAGAAAAAAATGACTGTTTTTGATTCTTATATTCGTTTCTGGAGTGTTTATAATTCCAAATTATTTTTATTTCCCAAATTAAGTCAGTTTTTTAGGCTACAATATCTATTGTAGGCGCCTTTGAAATGATGCGAAAAAAAGCAACTATTGTAATGATTCTCATTGTAGTTGATGGAAGTACTTCTTTTCACGGTTGTGGTTGTTGTGTTTCACGACTGAGGTGAATCCTCCAAAAGCTTTTTGATCATGGTTCACTCTTAAATTACCTTCCCAAATTAGCTTTCGGTAAAGGAGATCCGAATTCTGGCTCAAACGTGAAGGGGGTAAGATCCATTGCTCCCTCTGTCGTAACTATGCCCCAAACCCCGAGCCTGCGCCGTGACCGTAACTCGCTAGTGAGATGAGACCGGTCCCAGGCAAACAAAGCATACAAGTGAGCGAAATCATTTGCGGGTTACGGTCACGGCGCAAGTGCAGACGGATTTCGAAATGGTTTCTCAGCCGTAAGTAACCACTTGTGCTCCCGCTTGGGCAGTGCCTTAGGTAAAGGATATTTGTCAAAGACCGCCTCGTTTCAAGCATTCACAATACTGCGGGCATGCGTTTTTGAAGCCTTTCCAGCTTAAGGTCCCTCTTGAAGTAAAAGTCAGTAGGGGAACCCTTACTCAATCAAAATAACAATAAAAAAGCGAAAAAAGCGCATTTCGAAGCGCCTAATATAACAAAAAAGCAAGAAAAACATTCTGAGTTAAGGAAGGTTCCGTTGATGAGTATGGTACCATTTTAGTGTTCAGAATGTTGAAACCTCTTAGGCCAAGCAAATCTGTGGCCTCAACAATCTGCCGACGCATTTTTCGCCGCATATCTCAAAGGAAACCGCATGTGACTGGAGCGCGATATCTACCAGTGCTTAGGTTTGCGCCATTTTTGGCTCAAAAAAGAGGAGAGGCCCCCCCCACAATGGTCGGCCGCCTCATCGTGGCGTGGGGGTGACACTGGGTATCGAACTGCGATGCACAGCCGAGTGTATACTCTGGCATGGTCTCCCAAGCTGTGAAGGAGTTCGACGTTTCCCTGGCTAAGAGCCGGCCAGTCCAGATCCACCGCCGTCTGGTTTTCAGGTCGCTAGGCGGTTCTCCCCTCCAAGCCCGGGGTCAGTGATCGCCCCGTGAAAATCAAGAGTTGGCCTAGTAAGTCTGTTCTTGTAGGGGAAAAATTGCATTACTTCACCACTTAGAAGAATAGAAAGAAACCCTGCATATCGAGTCCCGCCTACGGCGCCGGTGGTAGCAAGACTGATGTCAGGGTCCTCAGAGCGCCGTTTGGATTGGACAAAAACGACATGTCTGCCTGGACGACACGCCACGGAGACTGCCTCATGCTTTGCACCTACAACGCCAGGACAGTCTCCACAAACGCCGACCTCCACGCTCTTCTCGACGCTGCAGAGCACATCAAGTACCACATCATCGCTCTGCAGGAAACGAAGTCCAGGAAGAAGGACGTGCGACAGATAAATGATGGGACGCTCATCATTCGCGGTGAGAAGGTTCCATCACGAAACGTGGGAGGCGTTGGCTTTGTCGTCCACCCATCTATCGTTCATCTTGTCGATTCGCACGAGATCCTATCACCCCAACTAGCCATCCTACGACAACGCCCTCCACGTCAGAAGACCATCAGCATCATCAACTGCTACTCTCCAACATCAGCAGCTGACGACTCAGAACTAGATGCTTTCTACGAAGACGTGGAGGAGGTCTTCCGCGAATTTCTTGTACAGTCTTTTACAACCCGGAGTAGGCGGAACATTCCAAGTGGAGCAGTGCGTCCGCACCGCTACTGGCTGATTAGAATGAAGCAACGCAATTTGCAAAGCGGCGGAATCGTTGCGAAGCGGACTCCGCCAGTTTTTCGCCTGAACTAACAATATGTTGCTACCAGTGGCGTACCGAGGGAGGGGGCGGGGGGGGGGGGCCCCCCCCCCCGAGAATGGGTCGCGAAATTTTGGAAAGTTGCTTATAAGGGTTATTAAAATGTGCAAATGACTTGTTTATACTTGTAAATGATTAAAATAATTTTTAAAAAATTTTAAAAATTCAAATTAGCCTTGTAAAAAAATTTTTAGGGGCGTGGCTGACGCCACGCCCCCTTTTTCCAGATTTTAGAGTTGAGGACCCGCAAAAATTTTGAGAAGCACCCCTAGAAATTTTTCGGAGTGCGTGGCTAACGCCACGCACCTTCATTCGATAAAAATTTTCGTCGCCCCCCCCCCCCCCGAGCGGAAATCCTGGGTACGCCACTGGTTGTTACTTACTGCAAATGTTCGTGTAACACCCATCCCACGCGAAGTTAGGGGAAAGAGTGAGTCTGGGCCCGTAGTAATCCGCTCTTCCTGCCGGCATCTCATACCTTCAGCTCGCCCGATGTCGACTTGAGATCCCTAAAATCTTAAACTGCCTCAGGGGACTCCCAAGCCAGGCTGATCATCTATTTTTTTGTGTTTACGGTCTAGTTTTGCTGTCGAAATAGTATGGGAATTGAGAGTAAATCCAAAAATGCCCTCGTTTGCCTTTATTTGGCCCGAAGTGTGAACCTGCCGGCAGGTTCACGATCTATTTTCGTCGTAATTTGAGATGCCATCTCGCTCTCAGCCTGCCGGCAGGTCAGAGAGTGCACGAAATAGTGTGTCTTTAGTGGAGTGCGACGAGCCGGCATCTCGACATGCCCCTACCACGTCCAGATGTCGGCACCTTTGCCGACGGCGTGTGTGAAATCGTCGCGCGGCAATATCACACATTTTACGTCCAGCAGAAAAACAAAAAAATTTATTTTTCATCGACAAACTATCATTTCTGCCATCATATGGATTTTTCTCCTCCATATTGATGATATGTATGCACAAGAAACGACTACTAATATTATAATACCATAAAGAAAGCTAGTTTCATTTTGCAATTGCTTCAAATCTCATTTGCAACGGTTTCGTCTCTCGCTCCTCTTATCAATCAGCTGTTTTTCAGGTCAATGTCAATTGCGCATTGTATTGATCATGCTCATATACAGGCGCTCACTACTTAGGCACCGTTTCTATAATTGCTGCTGCAGACAACAGAAATTGAACGAGTGGTCGAATGGTTAGTGGCGCTGGCGCTTGAGGTTCACGCACCCAGGTTCGGACCCGCGCGATGTCGCTGTTTTGCGAATATCAGCGGCATCAAAATTTCATGTGCGAAGAACTAAACTCACGAAAAACTGAACGGAAAACTAATCAAAATACGAGAATCTAAAGCAAGATCTAGCTTGCGCCCGAAACACCAACATGCCGCGAGGTCCGCGAACTTGCCGGCATCTTTGATGCTACCAGGTAGAGTAGATTACTACGGGCCCTGATGAATTGCGGTGACAGTTATTGTGGTTATGAGAACTTCTTTGGACTGAATTGCCAATCACCTCGAAATTTCCTCATTTCTATTCCTTTTCTAATAAGCGCTGAGATAACACTTAAGTAACCCGACCTGAGGGAAATGAAAGATCATTTCGAAATATTGAAGAAAACATGCACATCCTAACTACGGCAGCCACAACTGCAAATATTGAACTTCACTTTTCCCCTGCAAACATAAGACAGATTGTGCATGGATCTCCGATAGTGGTAAGAGTAGGAGTATAAGTGCTTGAAATGAAAGTTATAGAAGAAAAAAGGATTAGAATTGCCTAAATAACAGGAAAATTTATAGGACAGGGAGTTGCAAGTTGCGAATTTCCCGCGCACTGTAAAGCTAGAAAGCTCCGCGGTGATGTGGATGCACGAAAAGAAGCGGTCATCGACGGATATCCTCTAGGCCCCTTCATCAGTCTCCAGGAAAAAAAGCCATGGACCCAGATTGCTTAGACACTGCCTTTAAAGCTCCCGCTGTTAGAGTTAGAGTTTCCTGTGACAAAACAGGAAGAGGGAATACATGACTCGGTAGCATAAGTGAGATTGGGTCAGGAGTACTGTTCTTGTACCAAATGACGTCGCTGCGGCATCGCATCGCGAAAAACTCGCGCCGATCGTACCTACCTCCACCGCCGCCCCTTTGCAAGTCACTGTAAAGTTTGTATACTCAAGGTGTCCGCGCACTAAGCGCATGGGTCTTTCGCACAAAAACGTTGGGGGGAAGGGATGGGTCTTAGACAAGGCACTGCCCAAGCGGAGCGCAAATGTTCGTTTGGCGTATAGTACGCAAAGTGATTTTTACTCAATCCTCCATCATTTGAATGATCTTTGCAGAGCACTTCTAAAATCCCGTAAATCGGGCAGATCCTCATTCATGCAGATACAGATTTTGCTGATTCAAAAAAAACCAGTTATCTATGTGGCGCATGTTCACGGAAACATCACTCGTTTTCAAGCCCATGGTAACTTTGGTACTCTGCTTGAACCAACAAGTGAAGTCCGCTTCTACCCAAAAAGCGAAAAGTTAGCACTCACCACTCGAATCCGCTGAACTTCTGCTTAGCTACACAATATCCTGCGTCGGAATGTGTCAAAATCAAGGCCTCTCCCGGTGAACTGAAAGCATATGAATTAGGTGGATTTCATCATGCACAGAATACACCACGTCTATACGTATTAAGCCTTTAAGCCTCGGGCACAGTTCACGCGATTTCGTCGCCTCGCGACCTAAAAAAAATTGTTGCGTCTCCACTGCATGTCCACCACCTTACATTTCGGCTATGACAGTTAGTCGCACCGGGTCATGATGGAAAATATTACAGCCGAATTACAGGAGGATCGTCATACAGTCTGCCCCAATCCCAACCGGCCATAGTTGGCATGGCTGGAGTCCGCGTCGCTAGGTTTTCGCGGTCACGCCCACGGCCTGCTTCTCTGCTCCCTCTTCAATCTCTTTGCTCTCTCCGACAGCGCGCATATGCAGCGCAGACCGCTAGAGCCGCGAGCGCGCAAATTTACGCCGATGGTTCGGCCTGATCCCGATTGGAGCAGACTGTACAATGGACTCGCAATACCAGTCGAGAGAACAGCGAGGGGACGAGATCGTGTGAACCATGCCCGAGGCCTTTTATAACAATACAGGCCTCTCACATGTAACATCTAACACATGTACAGGGCTTAGTTGCACAGTCGGTGCACCAACATCTCAGTTCCCGCGTGGCAACCCGCTTGTCACTCTGCACCTCTTTCACGAACATGCTCCCACCATGAGCGTAGGAGGCGGAGTTTGAATCGCTACATAAGGCGCAAAAATGATTAGAGAGCATAGTTGCAGGAGAGGCGCAGAGTCCGGCGAGGCGTCCACACGGGAACGAAGTTGGTGGTGCACCTAACTCTGCAAATGATAAGCCCTGTACATGTGCGGATAATCTGCATGGTCTTCTTGTTCAAGAAGATTACACCAGTAGATTGGGCCTGTTCTTGGTCTAGGCCTTAAGATGAGTGACTGTAGAACTGCCCTTAGCTGAGATGGATGTATTCGGAACGCACAACACTAGGTACATACTTTCAATGCTTTCGCCCAGATCATCGCTTCAGCCTTAGAGCGCGGGACGTTACGAACTTGGCTATCCGCTATGCACTTTAGGCTTCATGCCTCCCATTCAGGCTCCCGCCAGAATGCCGAAGCCATGCCAACGCTATGCCAGCGCCGAGCCAGCGTTTCGATCGACGCACGTGTATTTCGTTGGGGCGGGGCTAGCTGACCTAGTTCTCAGCCAGGACCCCGCCCCAACGAAATACACGCGTATTGATCGGAACGCTGGCTCGGCGCTGACGTAGCGCTGGCATGGCTTCGGCACTTTGGCGGGAGCCTCAATATCGTGATTTCGCCGTCTTTTATGAATAATAATGCTTGCCTGTACATGCAAGTCGTTCACTTTTCTACTTCATACCGTCTCTCAGCTTCAGTATGTCAAAAGAAAAATTTAGCTCAAATGACTCAAGTGGAATTTGAAAATTACACCCTGCATATGAAACGTACTATATCTCATTTTGACCACTGAGTTTATAACATTGAAGTGCCAAATAATACAGTCAAAATAAGAAGAGTTTGTACCCTCGATATCATCCCATATGTCTTCCCTCAACATGACGTGGATTACGTGGCTTGATGAGGCGCCGCCTCCTCGGGCTCGCGCCACGTTGCGAGTGCATCATTTGGCGCGACGTGGCGCTTAACACAACGTCTCAGATAATCGCCGGGGGCACTCAGATAACCGCCGGGGGCAAGCGGCCATGCGAATTTTGAGCAAGCGCGCACCGGAAAAATAGTTCGTTGATTTTTTGCGGCCCGCTCGCAGAAATTTGGAAGAAAGTTGGCGGAATTAAAGACGAATGCTTGAAGAACAATCGCGGTTTCTTTATGGATTAGCTGTGGCGCAGTGGCCGCATTCTCGCGGACTTTCCGCGAGAATATGCAAAAATTTCGAGGGCCGCACGGTCCTTTGTGGAGGATCGCGCAACCCCCAGGTACTTTCCGCTGATAGAAAGTACCCCAAACTTGGGTAATAAAACCATCGATGGTACCTCTGCCACCTAGAGTTTCATCTTTTCTCGGCGTACGCCCGAAACTGCATAAAAAGAGTCCGAGCGCTTGCTGAAAGTTTGACCAGCGCTCGCTGAAAGAATTTTTTTGCCGAGCGCTTGCAAAAAATGGTGTTTTGCTGCCCGCTGGCAGAATATACGACGTGCCGCCCGCTGAAGGTTTGGCCACGCCCCAAAATTCTGCTGACCGCCTGCAGAAAAGCGCGAGTTTGCGGACCGCCTGCCCCCGGCGTTTATCTGAGCAGGCGGTCCGCAAACTCGCGCTTTTCTGCAGGCGGTCAGCAGGATTTCGGGGCGTGGCCAAATCTTCAGCGGGCGGTATTTCCGTTTTCTGCAAGCGGGCATCAATACAAAATTTTCTGCAAGCGCTCGTCAAACAATCTCTTTCAGCAAGCGCTGGCCAAACTTTCAGCAGGCGCTCGGACTCTTTTTACGCGGTTTCGGGCATACGCCGTGAAAAGATGAGACTCTATGTGGCAAAGGTGCCATCGATGGTTCTATTACCCAAGTTTGGGGTACTTTCTTCCAGCGGAAGGTACCTGGGGGTTGCGCGGTCCTCCACGAAGGACTGTGCGGCCCCCAATAATTTTGCATGTTTTCGCGGAATGTCCGCGAGAATGCGGCCACTGTGCCGCAACTTATGTTTAGAAAAAGCGCGGTAGATCTTCGAGCGTTCGTCTAAAAATTGGCCAAAATTATTCCAAATTTCTGCAAGCGGACCACAAAAATCAGCGAACTATTTTTCCGGTGCCCGCTTGCTCCAAATTCGCATGGCCGCAGGCCCCCGGCGATTATCTGAGGTGGCGCAGGCTTTTCCACGTTCTTCTTGTTGCCACATCTCAGATAATCGCCGGGGGCAAGCGGCCATGCGAATTCTCAGACAATCGCCGGGGGCAGGCGGGCACCGGAAAAGTAGATTGCTGATCTCTCGCACCCCGCTCGCGGATTTTTTGGAAAGCAATCAGGACTTTTCGGAAGACCGCTTGCTGAGTTCTCGATTCCTCAGAGATTCAGCAATATATCTGCAAACGATAAAAGCGGAAAAAAATTCAAAAGGCGGTCTCTCAAAAATCCGCTGACTCAGCAAGCGGTCTTCCGAAAAGTCCTGATTGCTTTGCAAAAAATCCGCGAGCGGGGTGCGAGAAATCAGCAATCTATTTTTCCGGTGCCCGCCTGCCCCCAGCGATTGTCTGAGTTTGGAGCAAGCGGGCACCGGAAAAATAGTTCGCTGATTTTTTGTGGTCCGCTTGCAAAAATTTGGAATAATTTTGGCCAATTTTTAGACGAACGCTCGAAGATCCACCGCGCTTTTTCTATACATAAGTTGCGGCACAGTGGCCGCATTCTCGCGGACATTGAAAGCCGCACGGTCCTTTGTGGAGGACCGCGCAACCCCCAGGTACTTTCCGCTGAGAGAAAGTACCTCAAACTTGAGTAATTAAACCAACGGTGACACCTCTGCCACACAGAGTCTTACTTGCGCTCGACGTACGCCCGAAAATGCCTAAAAAGAGTCCGAGCGCTTGCTGAAAGTTTGGCCAGCGCTCGCTGAAAGAATTTTTTTGCCGAGCGCTTGCAAAAAATGCTGTATTGCTGCCCGCTGGCAGAATATGCGACCGTAAAGGAAGTGCCGCCCGCTGAAGGTTTGGCCAGGCCCCAAAATTCTGCTGACCGCCTGCAGAAAAGCGCGACTTTGCGGACCGCCTGCCCCCGGCGATTATCTGAGTGTGTGGTCCCTCAGACAATAATTATAAATGAAGTCCGTTGGAGGCCAACTTTTTGACTACATTATCAGCAGCTTCCCAATTTATTGCTTATCCTTAGGTTTTGATCTCTTCACATCTTCAAATACCTGAATCAGTCCATTTAGTTCTTATCATAATATATCTCCACTTTCGCGTCTGAAAATCACGAGTTTGTAATGATCTTAAAATGTTTGTACGACTAGCCTTTTTAAGAATGAGGTCTGTATCCTAAGCCCTAGTTTTCTGCTTCAAACTGGTAGAAATCGGTAGATTCAAACAAAAACAAGCTACGCAGCTTTAAGCAGCTGAGCAGCATCAATCTGCTGTCGAAAAATCGCGATCCAGTATGTTCCAAGCCATAGCGTCATGTTCATGATGTCTGCCGCGCTCTAAGGCTAAAGCGATGACCTAAGGTGAAAGTAATGAAAGTTTGTACAGGGCTTTTCAACCTGAGAGTCGCAAGTTTCGCTTGCGCGGCTCCTCCAACGCGGCCGCCTCGCTCAGGCCGCGCGCGGCGTTTGCTGCGTATCGCCCGGATTTCGCCAAGCTTCAGTCGACGCGCAGCCAACGCCACGAACGCTGCGCGGACCTGAGCGTGGCGTCCTAGCGGGGCGGGTGGGACACTCAGGTTGTAAAGCCCTGTAGATGTTGTGCGTTCCGAATACGTCCTGAGAATACTTCGACTGGAGCAGGAGTCATGTTTGAAGCTCTGTCCTACTTCTCGTTTTTTCGAGCCTGCTAACGAATAGTCTCCGTTTTGGGCACTCTATTCCATTTGCACATCCTTAGCATACTGAGTATGGGACAGCACAGTACAAATTAAAAACACATCATAATGCACATCATAATTTGTATCAGCGACTGCGCCATCTTTGCGTTCCGTAAGGGCAGTGTCCGGGCGAACTGGATGTCGGGTTTTCATAATGCATAGCCTCGTTTGAAGCCGTCGCCAGAGTCCGCAGGTGAGATATCTATCAACTGTGCGAAGAGCCGCTTCGAAAGATAGGGCCCCATGCCGGTTTTTGTGCTGATTTTTGTCCTCTCGTGTACTCCAATTTTCACTTTCGGATTCAGCGTCGCTAACCCCGGAAGGCGAAAAATCTCGAAGTTTTTACGGACATTTTTTTTAATCTGCACTTAAAGCAGAACCATTCGGGTGGAGGACTATGTGTCGCCGAATGTGGAAGAGTCCCGCGCGGATTCCCTGCAGGAACGCATGTCCGCGCATGTACAAGGGTGCTTATTTGTCGCAAATGACCGCAGGGACCGCCCTTTTTCGGCGACATATAGTCCCCTACCCGAACCATTCTACATGTTAACCTAGGCAATTTTGAAAAGGTTTATACGTGAAGAAGGTAGGAATGTTGGGATGTACAATACATCTCTAACATCGGTACGTTTTGGTCACAAGTGTAGCCAAGCTAGTGATAACACTGTGAATTAGGATCAGAACAGCCTTATCGGCTGAAGCGAGCGAGTATGTTTCATTTTTAAGGTCATGACGACGAGTTGATTGCGGTCCTTGCGCACACAGGAGCATAAAACACTCATACAAAAAGGCATCATCTCAACGCTCAGCTCAGTCTTCCAGTGTCTGAATACTATCATATGCATGCAGAAAAAGTATGGGGCTTATCAAACGCAGTGTCGCTTGCATCAACATCTCCACTCCCGCCATTGGACTCTGCATCTCTTTCACAAACATGCTATTTGATCACTTTCCCAGGGCGAGCGTGAAAAAGGGCGGAACCTCAATTGATAGGGAGTGGTTGAGCGTGTATGCGTAAGAGACGCAGAGTCCAGCGCGAGGGTGGAGATGCTGATGCAAGCGACAATGCGTTTGGTAAGCCCTATATTTGAGTAGAGATAAAAACCAAGAGATGGGAGTGCGTGCGTGTTGCGCTCGGTCACGCCATCGTCACAATTTTCGGATGCCCTACACCTGTTAAATGCCGCAAACCTTTGCTGGGGGACACGCGACAATCGCAGACACTGTCTTGTCCCAGCTGAAATTCCTTTTCTGAGAAAGAAGCACTTGTGTTCCTTGTTTCGAAAAAAAAGAAAAAATGACGATCTTTATCCTTCTTTGCATAATCAGTCTATTTTGAGATATTGGTTAAGTTATGAACCTTTATCTTTCAGCTTGATGTATGCAGAGAGTACTCCTTTGAAGTGAAACGTATGGAGTATGAATACAATGAATACAGAAAATTTGGATGATAAGGAATGCGAAACGCGACAATCTTGGTACGAATGTTAAGTGAGAGATTAAAGGAGTGAATAATAAGAAATGTTCGCATAAGGGAGGGCTCAATGGTAGGGGTCTGATTTGTTCCAACAAATCATCTTCATCTTGACCGTATCTACATTCATGTATTGCTTTGCTTTGGTGAAAGTCTACTTCTATCTTATTGAAGGAGCGCATACCTTGGCAAGCATCTTATGTATAAAGCTGAATGTCTGTTTGTATGTATGTCTGTCTGTATGTCTGTCTGTCTGTCTGTCTGTACGTATGTTCCAAATAGAAAATTCCATTTCTGAACCGATCCGGACCAAACTTGGCACACATACACTTCGGGCCCCGGCGGGTGTCATAGGCTACTTTTCGTCATCGATCGATATCGATTTTATCAATTTTTATCGATTTTTTTGCTGAGTTCACCTACGGGGCTGGGAGTTGGCACAGGGGGTAATCGAGCATGGGGATTCCGAATACAACATTGGTTTTCGGGATTATCGATAAAAGTAATCGATAATCCCGAAAACTAATATTGTGTTCGTAATCAGCATGCTCGATTACCCCCCTGTGCAAAATCCCAGCCTCGCATGTCAAAATTTACAAAAAAATCGATAAAATCAATAAAAGTAATCGATAATTCTGAAAACTAATATTGTGTTCGTAACCAGCATGCTCGATTACCCCCCTGTGCAAAATCCCAGCCTCGCATGTCAAAATTTACAAAAAATCGATAAAATCAATAAAAGTAATCGATAATTCTGAAAACTAATATTGTATTCGGAATCCCCATGCTCACTTCCCCCCTGTGCCAACTTCTAGCCCTGTAGGTGAACTCTGCAAAAAAATCGATAAAAATCGGTAAAATCGACATCGATCGATAACGAAAAGTGGACTGTGACACCCGCCGGGGCCCGAAGTGTATGTGTGCCAAGTTTGGTCTGGATACGGCGGAGCCGGGTAAGCCAGCTAGTGACTTGTATGCCGCTTGTTCACCTTTTGCCTATCAGTATGTGATGCACTTCTTCCATGACACTACTACATATAGTCAAGTGCATCATTCTTTTCATATCCGAGCAAGCTGAGCATTTAGCACGAATCAGAGTTGTGTGTGAGAAAACAGCAGAGCTTTTTCCATTTTAACACGATTTATGGCGATTTCGCCAACCAAGGCATTTCAAGTAAAGTGACAGACATTGGCTTAGTGTAACGTGCACTGAAATGGCCAACAAAGGACAAATTATAACGCCTCTAATTGCATAGCACATGGTTTGTGACAGGTTTTCATCTAAAAGTTTTTTACAGAAACACGCGTAATTTAGGCTCCGCCAGAGTGCCGAAGTTATGCCAGCGCTACGCCAGCATTTCGATCGATACACGTGTATTTCGTTGGGGACGTCAGCTGGCCCCGCCCGTTATCGATCGAAATGCTGGCGTAGCGCTGGCATAACTTCGGCACTCTGGCGGGAGCCTTAGATACGTGAACATTTCAAAGGCAGCGTCCCGGCAGATTTTGCATTTCCATCTTTTTGCATGTTTTGGGCCTTCTCGACACGTAGATCCCGAATCTGAGCTTTGAAAGGGGTGAAAAGGCCTTTTTGGAGTGTTTTTTTTTCAATTTCCGAAAAGCAGCTCGGACGAGAATTTTCAAAGGAAAATCGGGAGGCCCTGGCACGAAGACCCTGCTGCCTGCAATTTTGGCTTTGTATAGCATGCACAAAGCGGGAAAGCGGTTGGGGGGTCCCGCGCTGTCTAGCGGAGAATACTCGTCCGAACAAGGTGTTACGGAAAGCGGCGTAGCGGCGCTCCCCTTCCTCCTGGCGTAGCGAAAGGAGGAAGGGGAGCGGCGCTTGGGCCGCCCCCTGGCTTGCAGAGTTCACATTTCCGGTGCGGAGTTGCTGTTTTGATTCATTTGGAGGGCCTCCTATACATCTGTGTCAAAATCTGAGGTAGGTCAATCTGCCGAGCCGCTGCCTTTAAGTATAGAATAATCATCTGTGTCTCACATAGATTGCTGAAGCATTTTTGTATGGAATGAATGGATTCGCGAATGCGATACCTTAGCGCTTTTCATGACTACATGATCTGGGCCAGATGAGTCTGGTACTGCGCTTGAAAGGTCAAAAAGTGCTTTTTTGGCGTTTCCGGGCCTTAAAGATTGCTGAAGGGGCGGGGATTCACCCCAAAAGGAGCAACTGGCTGCTGGAGACTATAACTCAACCTATTTTGGCGGCAATTGGCTGATCAGCTTAGGCAGCTATCGCAATACAGTCTGCCGCCAATATAGGTGGAGTTACAGTCTCCTGCAGCCGGTTCTCATTTTGGAGTGAATCCCTCGCCCCGCCTCCCCAGCAATCTCCAAGGCCCGGAAACGCCAAAAAGCACTTTTTTGACTTTTCAAGCGCAGTACCGGACTCAGCTGGTACTCCTGTTGCCATCTACAGTACACCTACAGTAAATCAAAAAAGGTTGACAAAAAGGTAGACGTCATCTTTAAATTCAGTGCAAAAGGAAGCTCTTGAAGTGAGTTATTTCAAAATAGTTGTCATTTCCAACAAAATTCAAGCCTTGACACACATCGTGTGTCAAGCGGTCCCACACGGTAGTTATTGCCTGACACACCATGTGCATCAAGCGGGGGTGTATGCCCTTCTGCACCGCTTCGTCCTAGCGCTAATTACTCTGCCCGGACAGCGCTAATTACTCCGCCTTTCTTATAATCCATTAGAGTTTCTAAACATTTCTGAGCATTCCAAAGCAAGCGAGGCACACGAATAATGATAGAGACGATGTTTGAATTATGAAGAAAAAGCTGGAAAAGTTGCATGTTTTTACTGGCCTTTCTTTATTTCTTCGCCCTTCCCACCTTCCAAAACACCATGAATCTGCACGTGTAAGCTGGAGAATTTACCTAATCCGCCCACGTATCGTCAAGTCATTCGTAATTTAATATGCGTAGTGCACACTTTACACGTTGACTGACGAACTGCGAAACTAGAACCTGCTCATTTCCAGTGATTTCTCCTTGTTTCCTTGTTTCTTTTGTTTTACCCTATTTTCAGGTGTATAAGCCGCGGGGCGGTCCTAGCTTCCATCGATCAGCCCGAACACATCAATGGACCTCGCATCCAAAGGACCCTATACCGTGCTGCGTATTGTCTGAAAGAATCGTGCGGCATACGATTTACGGCATACTCTTTCACGCATCGACTGGTTGAACGTTTTTGATAAATGGTTATCTGTCGATGACCTCTACTACCGATTTTGTCTTCAACTATACAACATTTTCGCGAAATATGTACCTTTCTGTTACCATAAAGCCCCCTGTAGATATCCACAACACATTGTCAATCTGATTGAACAAAAGTCACGTCTTTTCTCTCTTGTATCTGATCCATTGAGAAATCCTCTCTATAAAAAAGTATGTGTTGACCTGAATCGTCATCTCAAGAAGTTCTTGTCAAACCATGAACTTCATCTTGCCAAACGTGGTAACAATAAATTGCTTCGTTACTTCAAATACAAATCTAAAGGAATAACAACATTGCCTACTCTTATAGATGATTCTGGTAATACGTTTAGAAATGATTTAGAGAAGGCTAATGCTTTAGGGCGCTTTTTTGCCAGTGTTTTCGACCATGATATCTCTGAAGTTCCTCATACTTCTTGTCTACAATTTGAAAGTATTACTGAATCTTGTGGTGAAATCCAAGTAACCACAGATCTTGTCTATGAAATCTTGAAAAAACTCAAATCAAGTGTTTCAGTTACCTATGATGGAATTCCACAAGTCGTTCACAGAAACTGTGCTAAAACTCTCACCTTTCCTCTTACATATATATTCAATGCATCTCTCTACACTGGTGAAGTACCTACAATCTGGAAAGAAGCATTGATTACCGCTATACCTAAGAAAGCCTTCGGGAACACCATATCAAATTACCGTCCTATTAGCATTTTGCCTTCTGTCGGAAAAACTCTTGAAAAGATAATCTTTAAGAAACTTTCAACTGACAAGACAATCATGTTATTCCTCTCGAACAACAAGGCTTTCTACCAGGCTCTTCTACTACTACACTACTTTCTGATTCTCTTTTTGATTGGCTTACCGCTCTTAACAATGGTAAATCGGTCGACATCATATACTTCGATCTTTCTAAAGCCTTTGATAAAGTCAACCATCAAAAACTTCTCTCTAAGCTATATAACTATGGAACAAGAGGTGCTTTAATCTCATGGTTAACATCTTATCTTCAAAGTAGGGGTATGACAGTTGAGGTAGGTTGTCAATATTCAGATCGCTATCATTGCAGTAGTGGAGTACCGCAAGGTGGTATCCTTTCACCCCTCCTTTTTCTGCATACGTAGCTGAACTACCTATATACCTTAAGACACATCCCAACGTGATGATACAGATGTTCGCCGACGATATCAAAGTGTATTACTGTTATGATTCCTGCCAGCAACATACAGCTTTTGAAGCACTTTCTCTGTCAATTGAGAAAATGGTATCATGGTCTAAAGAATGGGATATACCAGTCAACCTTTCCAAGACCACTGTAATGCATCTTGGTGACGCTCCTTGTTGTACTTACATCTGCAATGGTATCGCTCTAAAATATTCTACTCTTGTACGCGATCTTGGTGTTGGTTGACAATTCTCTCACATTCTCCTCCCACATCGATCAAGTAATCAAAAAAGCATCATCATCACTTTCTGCAATTTTTAGAAACATACACAGCAATGATCCTGATGTTTTCTTGAAATTGTACAAAAGTTTTGTCCTACCACATCTTGAATATGCTTCCCCTATCTGGAATCCATTTTTGAAACGAAACATCATTAGAATTGAAAAAATTCAAAAAAGCTTTACGAGATTACTATCCTATAGATGTTTTCCGAATTCTGAGTATCCCCAAGCCTTACCATCATATCGATCACGTTTGAAAATGCTTAAACTTCAGAGTCTAAAGTACAGCCGTATTGTCAGCGATCTTACTCTCTATTTCCGAGTATTACGCCTCGAAACCAGACTCAAAGCTAGTAAATTCTGGATCTTTAGACCTTAAAGCGCCCGGTCAGGTAGGTTTGGACTATATTATCGTAAGATAGGAAAAAAAACGGCTTCTTATGACTTTTAACTCTTTTGCCTATCGAGTGTGTAGATGGTTTTCGTCACTTCCTGATTATATCATCGCAAGTGAAAATTCTAAAATTTTTCGAAGAAAATTGCAGAATGTAAATGTGCTCCAGATTCTTGATATCTGTGATTTTTAGACGTATCCCGTACAAATGTACCATCCACTGTTGTTCAACCAGCCTACTCCATCAACTCAACCAATCCCAATCAATAAACGCCGCCCTTTCCATACTTTTACATGATCAACCTAATGAGACAAAAAGACCACTATTCACGTTCTAATTCATTAATACTACTATATCTACTAGTTCATAATGATAAACCAGCTCGTCTCATCTAACAGGAAATCATCTTCATACCATTCCCGTCCGAAAACACACTAGATAGCATCGCGATCACATCTTCTCATAAGCAAATCTATCCGCAAATGAATTCCCAGAGTAATTTACTCAATTCTTTGTTCAAAAACCTTGCTCTTCTCTTGAATGGAACTTGTTTGGGCCTAGTCAGCTAGCCTTTGCCCGCAGGCTCGTTGGCAAAACAAAAAGAGGACCACTACAATTTCTAGAGAAAGCGAGGTTTTAGGACTTATTCTGTGACTTCAAATGCCATTTGACAAGCCAATACTGATTTATATCTTAATGATCTTGAGTTTTGATTTGTAATTGTTTTCTTTTTTTCATGTCTTTTTTATCTGCCTGAATTCTGAGACTAGCTGGTACCCTATTTACTTGAGTTCCTTTTTTTTCGGCACACTTCAAGTGTATTAATAAATAAATAAATTAATAAATAAATAAATAAGGATTGCTTCCCGAAACACAATGAAGCGGCTGAGCAGCCCGGGCGAAAATTTGAAAAAGTGCGGCTTATACACCTGAAAATAGGGTAGTTGGTTATACGTTAGTCAGTAGAACACATTTCTACATTTTGTGAGGCTAGAAAATGTCTTACTGGGAAGTTTATTAGTGTGGGTGCCGTCACTGATAGGGCTTAGTGTGCAATCTCACATATTAAGTTACAAATGACTCGAGGTTACAACATTTTGAGTTTCATGGGAAACTTGAAATCTTGTATCATTCTTCACGAGGATGCCTTTGCAGTCCAAGTTTCTACCGACAGCATAGCCCTCGCGTACCCAAGCGCCGCAGCAGCGCCGACCAATCAGAGGCGCGCAGTAATTAGGCCGCTAGTGCTAGCGGTTCAGAAGCCGTCTCCCTCAAGCGGTCGTCAATATGTTAAAACATAACCTGTTCGTCAACACGCTTGGAAATACGAGAGTAGGATAGGGCGCTCTAAACGAGTTTCCTGCTCCAGTCGATGTATCCCTACCTAAGGGTGGATCTACAGTCACTCCCTAATGATACTGCACGTTATCACTCCTTGTGACTTTAATCTCAGTTCGTGTGCAAGAGACACGAAGCTTACTATCGGAGCTACAACCATAGAAAAACTACTCTGTCTCACGTAGTCGAACACGACTAAAAATGTAAAGCAAAAAAAATAATCACACTTACCCATCGCGCACTTGTACGTCCACTTTCAAAATGCGTCCACAGTTCGCAGGACACGCCGAGTCCATCGTAAGCTTCGAAAATTTCTGTAGCAATCCGATCACAGCAGCAGATTGTAAAACAAAGAATGCTAACGATAATGTGACTGCCTGCGCAGTCGTGCCGCTACTCCAACTCGTGCGAGCGCTTTGAGGGGTTAGATCCTGAGACACTAAGAAGTCATTGCAATGAGCTCGCACTCAAAAGTCCATATGTTTCCTCAGGCTCCGCCCGAAACCATGCCAGCGCTGCGCCAGCGTCAAGTCAGCGTTTCGATCGATACAAGTGTATCTCGTTGGGGCGGGGCCAGCTGACCTAGTTCTCAGCCAGGACTCCAGCCCAATGAAATACACGTGCATCGATCGAAACGCTAGCTCGGCGCTGGCGTAGCGCTGGCATGGCTTCGGCACTCTGGCGGGAGCCTCAATTTCGAAACCTGCGCATCGATATTTTATGGGAAAGTGTACACAAGAAGGAAAAAGAATGTGTTGCCGATGGGCTCCCCCCGCGTATTTAGCACCATCAGGGGTAGAGGGAGATAACCTACAGGGTGGCCCATGGATACACGCAATTAACGCACCGCTTAATACATATCGTGCATCCCCCAGAACTTGTCCCGTATGGACCGTCAATGCGGCTGCCTTTCGATCGTTTAACATGTCAATCCAGCGGATTCAAGGCGCTTATTCGAAGTTGACATCCTAAAATGATCGAAAGACACCCACGTTGATTGTTCATATGGGAACAACTCTGGGGCATGCACCATACATGCGAGAGTGCGTATTTGTTGCACAGATATCCGCGGGGACTGCCTGCGGCAAGTGGCGATGCATGCAGTCGCTTCATTTCATATGATAATGTGTGTCATTGCACACACAGTTCACCTTCGGCGTCCTCATCCTGCATTCGCGGGAGAAACAAGCCTTCAGGTAAGTGTTTCCAAGGTGTTCTTAGCATTTTCTTTCCTTTTTAGTTACTAGTCACCTCAATTGATGTAATGAATAACAATCGGTAAGTCTCTTGCGTTTTTGCGATTGCAAATCCAGGATGAGGACGCCAAAGTGGACTGTGCGTGCAGTGGCACACATGATCATTCTATAATAAAGAATGGCAAGGTTTTGCACTTACATGTTGACAAGTTGCGGACTGAGGCGAGTGATCGCCGAGGGTGCGGAGGGTACAGATTTGTTAACAAGACTAGCGCGTTTTCGTAGGGTAAGCATCGTTCTCCTCGAGCAATGTTTTCGAAAGGGGTGCGGCTACTAAGTGCAAAAAGGCTATTGTTGTGGAGGTGCCGACACTCTCGTAGGGTTGCTAACAGTACCCCCCCCCCCTCCCCCCTTTCTTTCGCAAGTTTGAACTCTGCCGGTATGAATGATTCGAAACTCGCTGTCTAGCGTAGACATGCCTTAGTAGTTTCTCAACGTTTACGCTTCGACTGCTCACATTTTCGTTTTCCTTCTTAAGTTCTTGGCTGCCTATAATTAGTTAAAGTTCACAGCCGGCATAGTTGGTGAGAATTGATGAGGACAGTTCTTTGTTCTTGAAATAAGTTGATAAGTCGTAAGGCTATTCTTATAGGTCTCTGCAATCATTTCTCACAACTCCAGTCTTTTCGCTGTTCATTGGGCATATCTTTCAATGCTTAAACTGTTCATAGGGCTCTTTCTTGATTTGTAGGTACCCGTAAGGCAGTTCTACTAAAAATATTGATCTGTAAGCTTCCCTGGGGAGTTTTTTCGACAATTATCCAGTTAGCGGTTATTTGTAGGGTGGTTCTTTCTCCAAGTATCGGTCCGCAGGGGGAACATTTCATTTTCATATTTATAGTTCTAAAGGCGGACCACAATGCGCTTTTTCTCAGATATGAGTTTGTAGGGGAGCGGAAGGGCTCGCAGAACCGTCATACAGTTATCGTTCCATAAGCTTGTCATAAGGCACTTTTTAGGCTCGTACTTGTTTCTCAAAATGCTGATGTATTATATAAGCAACTAGGGCACCTCCTAAAATTGTCGGTCTGTGTGCGGCGCGTAGAGGAGTTACTTGTTAAAGTTGGTTTGTATGAGGCGTAGATATACTGTTAACGGTTCTAATTATTTTTTCTCTTTCAGAAGACTAACTTATAAGGGACTCGGAAAGCGCTCTTTCTCAAATATCGGTCTTTGAACGGCTGCAATTTTTTTCGAGATATTGGTTTGAGGATTTCCAGCGCAATTCTTGATATATTGGTCTGTGAGCGCCCATAGGGCGGTTATCTCCCAAAATGCTGCAAGTGGCCCATGGAGCAATTCTCTACAAATGTCGTTTGCAAGCCTCCATCCCCCCCCCTCCCCGCTCGGCCGCTCCTTTTAGAAATTATCGGTTTGCAGTGGTCTATAGAGCAATTTTTTTGAAATATTGGCCTGTAGAATCCCATACGGCAGTCCTTTCTAGAAATATGGTTTGTATGTGACTCATAGAGCAGTTTTATCACAAAATATTGGTTGTATATAGGTTCCAAGGGCCGTTTTCTCCTCGAAATACCATTGTGTAGGCCTCTAACAATAAGTAGCTGGCAGCTTCTTTCTCAAGACTTCGGCCTTTGGCTGTCCATAGATTATACGTGAGTGCCTCGTAGGGCAATACTGTTTGTAGGGGCTGTAGTATAATCTGGAATATCTGCTGATCCCCCATAGGGCAGGGCTTTCTTATAATTATCGGTCTGTGGGGGAAGGAAGAGGGGGGGGGGGAGGTAAGATAGCCTTTTCTCAGAATATCGGTCTTAGGGCAGTCTCAGCACGGTTCTTTCTCCAGTAGGGTTTGTTGGGAGAGGAACGACGGAGGAAGGGGGGGGGAGGGTTTCCTGTAAACCTCGGTCTGTAGGGGGACTGTGAGTAACTTCTCAAAACATCGGTCTGTTAGTGGCCTATAGGGAACTTTCTTTCTATAACTACCACTCTGCAGCGGCGCATAGGGGAGTTATATTCTCTAATATATCGATAGTAGTCACATAAAGATATGTCTCAAGCAGCTCATAGCTTCTGTTGTTTCAAAATACCAGCTTGTACTACACATAGGGCGAGCGACTGCTTCTTGCAATGATAGACTTTAAGCGGCTCTCAGGGCAATTTTTGAAAGTTGGTCTGAAGATTTGAAGGGCAATTCCTTCTTGATATCGGTCTGTGTGCGTCCATAGGGCAACCTTTTCTGGAAAAGGTCCGTAAGCGGCTCGCAGGATCCTTCTACATGAGCAGTTCTTTTTTGAAAATATCTTTTTTAGAAAAATACCAGTCTGTAAGCAGCCCACAGTGTAGTCTTTTCAAATAAGGGTCTGTAAGCGGCCCATAGGGTATTTCCTTCTAATGACTAATTACCGTTCGCGGGCGGACCGTAGGGCAATATTTTCCGTCTATAAGCAGCCTATAAGGCTTCCCCGCAATATTCGATTTGTATGGGGGGGGGGGATGGTATGGCAGACTTATCCCAGAACACGATATCATTTGTAGGGGTATGAAGGGCAGTATTTTCTCATATTACCGCTCTTTAGGAGGCCTGTAGGAAAGTTTTTCTTAAAGTATTCTTCTCCAGGATCGTAGGGCAGCTCTCAAATATACCGCTCTGGAGGCGGTATGCGGAGCAGTACGTATTTGCAAAAAGTGGTCTATAGGCGACGCATAAGGCATGAAAATACAGTGCTTGTTTTCGCTGCCGGAATTTTTCGGGAACTGAGGTACTTTCTGAGTGTTTAGCTGAGTGTAGACTACATCGTCGCTTTGAGAGTCGACTGCTTGGTGACTCTGTTGAGATTGGTGCACACATTTGACCCAAAGAAAATTTTTAGAAGAGAGTCAAAAGGTATCGAATAATCAGCAAAGAGGATTCTCACAATCAGAAGAGTCAAAAGTCGTTTATTAGTCGGTTTCAGTTGCCCAGAACCTTAAAAAGGTATAAAACGTAGAGGTTATTGTGGTGATCTCCCTCATAGAGGGATCACAGCCGGTTAGTCGCGAGGCTACGTGGGGCGTCCCCAGGTGGCGGATAGGGGGATAATCGCCGACCAAAAGCGACCATCGCCGACCAAAAGCGACCCCGCGCCTGCTCTGATAAGCAAGCGGAGCCGGGGGACGGACTCCCTGCCTCCACTAAAAGCTTGCGCCCTAATTTCCCGGGTAGGTGTGTGGGGAGGCGAGTTCGGAGTCGCCTCCAACAAATAAGCTCCGATCGTCCCTCGCGGGGGTTTTGAGCCCAACAAGCTATCCCTGCGAGTAAATTCTTGTTCGACACAGTGATAATATGGAAAGCTCCTTTAATCTTGGAAGAGCCACTGGTAAGGCAGCGCCAGTGGGGACAAGGTTTGAAAGGGGATCTAGGCTGCCGAAAATGAGACGGACTATGATGACGATCTGTCTTACAACGCGAGACGCTGGCATCGGGCGCATCTATCGAAGATCTCATGATGCAGGCAAGGATGATTAAGTACGACGTCATCGAACTGACCGAGACAAGGAGGCACCACCCGCTGAACGTCACATTTGAGACTGGAGAAGAACTGTTTCTAGGAACATGCGACAGTCGAGGAGTAGGTGGAGTGGGAGTCCTTGTCAACACGAGTTTGGCCATGAACATCGATTCGTTCGAACAACTTACAACTCGAATCGGACGTTTGCGAATATCAAGATGTGGATCAATCCCTGCCCTGACCGTCTTCATTGCGTGCCCCAACATCCAGCTACGACGAGGACGAACTCGAGGAATTTTATATGGACTTGGAGAAGTTCTACAGAGAAGATCATACCTTCTACAAGATCATCGTCGGTGATTTCAACGCGAAGATCGGAACTAGAAGGTCGACTGAGGAACTTCACATCGGAACCCATGGTTTGCAGTGGAACGAACAAGGGGAGAGACTGTCCGAGTTTATCATGACGACGAGGACCATCCATGGAAACTCACAGTTCCAAAAGCCCTCTTCCCTACGCTGGACCTGGGAATCGCCCGGTGGAGAGTACCATAACGAGATTGACCACATCATCGTCAACAGAAGGTACTGCCTGACGGACGTCGCTGTTGTTCCGAAGTTCTACACGGGATCAAACCATCGTCTTCTGCGCGCCAAATTCTACTTTCCGCGGAATGGAGAGAGAGCCGTCAAGTTCAGGAAATATCGTCCCATGAATACCACCAACTGGGATCTGTTTTCTTCGATACAACATTTCCACGGTTGTGCCAAGGAAGCTCAGAGTCTAAGAAGTATGAGAAGGCGTCTCACCACGGGGACTTTGGAGCTGATACGCCAAGTGGACCGCACGAGCCACAGGCAACTACCGACTGACGTCCGAGCTTGCGAAGCGATGCAGAGAAGCGATAAAAGAAGACCTTAAGGAGAGAAGAGTAGCAGTGATGGTTTGACGCCGCGGAGGCTGGAAGAAGTATACGCAATGCCCCCGAAGCTTCGTCAACTTCAAGACAAAGATGACCGCACTTCGTCGTCCTGACGGAACCATAACTGCTTCCCGAAGATCAATGGAGAAGGTCATCCACGACTTCTACTCGGATCTTTTTGCGAGCCATGTCCACCTTCCACTATGCCATCTCAAGGAGGACGAGTATGTCGCACCGTCTGTTCTTCCTTCCGAGATTCGTCATGCTATCATGTCGATGAAAAACCGTACAGCACCCGGTCCCGACAGGATTAAGCCAGAACATCTGAAGAATCTTTCGCCAGTTCTCATCAAGACCTTGGCAAGGCTCTTCACGCGGTACCTGACGGAAGGCAAGGTTCCAAGGCAATGGAAGACCAGCAAAACCGTGTTGCTGTACAAAAGGGAGATCCCTGCGACATCGGCAATTATCGCCCTATCTGCTTGTTGTCTGTAGTCCACAAACTCTTTACGCGAGTCATTCTCAACAGGATCGGAAGAGAGTTGGACGAAGGACAACCATGCGAGCAAGCTGGGTTTCGAAGAGGATTCAGCACGATCGACCACGTACACACGGTGTCAAGGCTCATTGAAGTGTCACGAGAGTATAAGATGCCGCTCTGTCTCACCTTCATCGACTTGAAGAAGGCCTTTGACTCGGTTGAGACTGAAGCCGTCATCGATGCCTTGAGCAATCAAGGTATTCCGACTCATTACATCAAGATAATTCGTGAGCTGTATAACGACTTCACAACCACCATAACACCATTCTACAAGGACATCATTATTGACGTGAAGCGAAGCGTGCGACAAGGCGATACTATATCGCCGAAACTATTCAGTGCCGCTCTGGAGAACGTCATGCGTAAGTTGGAATGGGACAACATGGGAGTGAAAGTCGACGGCCGGCAGCTACACCACCTTCGCTTTGCTGATGACATCGTATTGATAACACCAAGCATCACGCAGGCGGAACAAATGCTGGCCCAGTTTGACGAAGTGTGTGGAAAGATCGGTCTACGGCTGAATCTAACGAAGACGATGTTCATGAGGAACGGAAGAGTGCCTGATGCTCCTTTCATGCTCAACGGGACGAACATCACCGAATGCTCAAGCTACACCTACCTAGGTCGTGAACTCAATATGATGAACGATCTAGCTCCGGAACTGAGCAGGAGGAAACGTGCAGCATGGGGAGCATATAAGACAATTGAGGACGTAGTGAAGAAGACCAAGAACATCCAGCTCCGCGCCCACCTTTTCAACTCGACGGTTCTTTCTGCTTTGACGTACGCTTCAGAAACATGGACAATGAGAAAGCAGGATGAACACGCGGTTAGCGTCATCGAACGAGCTGTTGAGAGAGTGATGCTAGGAGTGAATCGACTCACGCAAGTGAGGCAAGGATTACGAAGTTCTACCCTACGTCAACGATTGAAGATCAGGGACGCTGCCGCGTACGCCAAGCAGAACAAGATAAGATGGGCCGGGCACGTAATGCGTTTCGACGACAACCGGTGGACGAGAGCTGTAACAGATTGGATACCACTGGACGTCAAACGCGAACGAGGAAGACCGCCGACGCGATGGTCAGATATGTTCACGAAGTTCTCTAATGAAGTCCTTCAGAGCGTTCCACGTGTTTCTGGTGCGATACGTAAACATTGGTCAACAATCGCCCGAGACAGGGACGAATGGAGGCGTCACTGGTACCCGCTCGTGCAACACGATGATCAACGGGGATACAGGTGATACAGGTGATATTGTGGTGATGACTAGGTGTACCCTAGCATACTTGCAAGCGGCCCTTAGGGCCGCTAGTCATATGAAATGAAGCAGTGGCGTACCGAGGGGGGAGGCGGGGGGGGGGGGAGCGGGGGGGCGCCCCCCCCCCCAGAGGACGGGTCGCGAAATTTTTGAAAGTTACTTACATGAGTTATAAAAATGTTCAAGTGACTTGTTTATTATTGTTTTGAATTAAACAGAATTAAAATAATTTTTAAAATTTTTTAAAAATTCAAATTAGCCTTATGAAAAAATTTTTTTCGGGGGCGTGGCTGACGCCACGCCCCCTTTTTAGGGGTTGGGAGCCCGCAAAAATTTTGAGAAGCCCCCCTAAAATTTTTTCGGAGTGCGTGGCTGACGCCACGCACCTTCATTTGAAAAAAATTTTTGTCGCCCCCACCCGAGCCGAAATCCTGGGTACGCCACTGAAATGAAGCGACTGTAACTTGTTACGAATGTCCGCGAGATTTTTGTAACATAACGTATTTTTTTAGTTTCTTGCATTTCGTCTACTCGAAATTGTTTGTGCTGTTGCGGCTGTGTGGATAAAAGAGTCCTTTCCAAAGCAACAGCGATCCGTGATGGGTCCACTTCGATGCGGTCCAAACCAAAGTCATAGATTTCGCTTGAACTTCTTCTACGGAAATCACTTGTCATGCTGATAATAATTGTCACATTCTCTCGCACACAAACTTCAGAGTGTGATTATAGTAGGCATACTTTGAGGTCTCCACAGATTTAAGTGTAATGTGATTTAGGGCTAGGGTGCGTTCGTACCCCAGATTTAATACCAAATCAGTGCAAAAGTTCTTGGGTGAGTGAAATGACGCACCTTCACTCGAGAAGAATCCTGTTGTGGAATGTCTTGAGCTGTTGGAAAGGCAGCTGTTGCATCTTCGACGTGTGTCGAAACAGTGCGATGAATAGAAAAGTGCTGCTTTTTGACATGTCGCAAGTTTTCGATTTGCCTCTGAAGTTCATCAGCCTGGTTTTTAGGAAGATTTTGAATTTGGTTCTCCATCTCATTCAGTGAATCTTCGGTAAGTTCGGAAATAGGAATCGTTTTGAGTTGCGACAGTTGTTCGGTGATTATGAAGAGGATGCGCTTATGTTCGTCCTTCCTAGAAGTTTTCTTGGCATCGTCTAGTCTCGAGACAAGGTTCTTCATAAGATCTTCTTGGCGAGCGATGGGAGAGGGGTCTGGATAGACATGCTTACGAGCGTGGTTAGCCTCTTCGTATTTCTTCTTTAGCGCCGCTAGTTGTGCTTGAAGTGCCGGAAGTCGGGACTTTCCGACATCCTCAATAATCTCCTGGTTGGGCTTTGTGTCTAGCAAATCACAGATGGAACTCGTCTCGACGTTGAAGTAAAGTACTTTGTCACAGCGCAGATACTCGTCCTCAATTTCAGCTGACATCTCATTCAATGCTTCTTCGTACTCCTTCTTTAATTGTTGTGCGCTAACATGGAAGAATTGAGCATCTGCACGAGGGCTCTCCAGGGGTTCAAGTAGTTCAGAAAGCTGTTGAAGTTTACGAACTTTGCAACAAATATTACTCGTCTTTCTTTCCTCCTCTGAAATTACATCGTAGTCTTTTTCAACGTCACTGATAAATCTTCTTGGTTTTCGCAACGCTTCTTCGAGTGCCTTTCGCAAATTGTACAAATCAATGTTCGCTTCTTCCTTTACTCGAACAAATGCATCCCAGTTGCTAGCACGTTCTTGCAAGGCTGAGAGCACGAAAGGAGCGCGAGAGAGAGCTCGTTTGAGGGCTTCCATTGAATATTGAGATTTTGGTGCATCTTGCAGAAGAGTTTTGGCTTTCTTACATTCATCAGCCAACTCGTTTGCAAATTTTCCGTATCGTTCCGGTACTCCTTTTGCATCTCTCAAAAGCCGATCACCATCGACGTAGAGTTGGGTCAATCGTCTGGATATGGAGTTGATAGCATCGGCTGGCTGTTGATCAGCTGTTCGTTTTGCACCTTCATCCTCCATTTCAATGAGACGCTGCTGAAAATGACATTTGCTTCAACTTATAATTTTAAAATGAAATTTTAAACTCTGTCTTATGGATCAGGTTCAATGATTCGTATAATAGTGATCTGCAGCAAATTTCATTTACTTTTTTTGATAAGCAGTATGGGGTTCCAAATTTTGCTTGTATTATACTGATGGATTCCATCCCCCCGCCTCCTTCCAAAATTCTTAGGCAGGAGAAAAGTGTCTTTCGCAGTAGTCATCTCCATGAGACCCAGTCACTCAAGCGCTGATTTTCCCCAAGCACACTTCGATAGTCTAGAGACAGAGCGTCAAAAGTGAAGGTTGTTTGAACATCTGACGTCATAGTGTAGGTAGTTTAAAGAAGATCAGAGAAGAGAATATGACGTAAAACAGATATAAAAAGCAAAAGAAACTGTTGAAAGCCGGATAAAAATGCTGCAGAGGTCTGAAATCTTTCATCTGGCGGCCTTTCAAAGTGCAAGTTTTCGCTCCAGGACCAGCAATCCGCAACACGGGGATTTGATTTTTGATGCGTCCTTCAAATTTTTACCCCCGCATTGACGTTCCTGTTTCCTGTGACGTTGTCTGGATTGCTGCGCTTATTGTTCTGAGCAACAATCGCCCAAGCTGGAAAAAAATCGATGCAAAAGCACTGAAACAGAACAAGGTAAAGAAAAACACACTTTTTATGATTTTTCGCAAAAAATTCCACCATAATCGAAGAGGTAAGGGCTGGGTGGTTGTCTGCATGAACAGAAGCAAGATCTATGGAATGCACAGAAAAACCACGTGAAAAGAGTCAAACTAGGGGAAAAACAAGAGATTTTCGAAAACAAGGTTTTTGCCGGATTTCTCGACCAAATCAAAAAATGTGATTCTGGGACGTTGTCAGCGTAAAAATAGAGATGAAGAGCTTCAAAATGATATATAGCTTGCTAAAATTGGGTTCGAAACAGCGAAGAAAAGGGTACCAGAGCCAAATGCTCCGCGCCCCGCGTTTGGGGTAGCGAGCAGAGGTGCGATAGTCAGAGCCGATTCTCCGCCTACCTTCACTTTTGAGCTGGTACAGGGTGACCACCTTCACCTTGTACCAGCTCAAACCTGCATTTGAAAATTTTTTTTGAAGCTCAAAAGAAGGAAAAGAAGCGAAAGGGTAAAAGAAAGTATTAAGAGCATATATCTATGTAGTAGGTCGATCCAGGCAGTAATCGCCGAGAACCAGATCGAATGATAAAATAATGAAAAATCGTGAAAAATCATTCCACTGTGAGAAAGCTGCTGGCTGAAGACCTCCGCAATTGCGACTTCATAGGTTTTAAAGGGTACGTGTTGTTCTACCAGAAAGTGAAAGAATCAGTTTGATTTCAGGAATGGCCGCCGAGAACGAGAATTTTGAAAAACCTTATAAATCTTCTCAATTTTAGGTTGCTCAATGACAACTGACATTTAAACTCTTATAAATCCGGACTTTGAAGGTGTGTGATGTTGCGACTTTATAGGTTATTCAGAGTGAGGTTTCCTATCAGAATATATCTTAGCTGTACCGATCCATTGAAACATCGCCGAGATACAGGCTCTTAAAGAAGCAGGTAAAAAACCGTTTTTCAGCCTCATAACTTCTTCAGAATTGCATAATTCATGTTGCGACTTCATAGGGATTCTCCTCTTCAAGAGCTTTCAGATGATATATAATATGTGGGGGACTTAATGTTTCTTGCGGCTCTAACCCGAGGTGGAGTATTCCTCTTCACTAGTTCTCCACCCCTCCCATTTCAATGTACTGGCGGGAGACCGCCAGTGGAGAATTAGTGAAGAGAGGTAATCCACCCCCGGGCATATGCCGTGGGAGGCGTGAATTCCCCGCATCTTATATATAAAGCTGAATGTCTGTTTGTCTGTCTGTCTGTATGTCTGTATGTCTGTCTTCTGTGTGTACGTATGTTCCGAATAGAAAATTCCATTTCTGAACCGATCCGGACCAAACTTGGCACACATACACTTCGGGCCCCGGCGGGTGTTCATAGGCTACTTTTCGTCATCGACCGATATCGATTTTATCGATTTTTATCGATTTTTTTGCTGAGTTCACCTACGGGGCTGGGAGTTGGCACAGGGGGGTAATCGAGCATGGGGATTCCGAATACAATATTGGTTTTCGGGATTATCGATTACTTTTATCGATTTTATCGATTTTTGCAAAGTTTGAGCTAGGGGGCGAGCATGCTGATCACCTCGAGCATGCTGATCACCTCCACGGAGGTGATCAGCATGCTCTATTACCCCCCTGTGCCAACCCTCAGCCCCCTAGCTCAAACTTTGCAAAAAATCGATAAAATCGATAAAAGTAATCGATAATCCCGAAAACCAATATTGTATTCGGAATCCCCATGCTCGATTACCCCCCTGTGCCAACTCCCAGCCCCGTATCGATCGATAACGAAAAGTGGACTGTGGCACCCGCCGGGGCCCGAAGTGTATGTGTGCCAAGTTTGGTCCGGATCGGTTAAGAAATGGAATTTTCTATTCGGAACATACGGCGGAGCCGGGTAAGCCAGCTAGTTCTAAATAAATTTAGAAAAAAAACTAAGACAGAAAACATACATACATACTAGGTCGGTTCAAAAGTTTTTCTGTTCAACTTTTGTAAAAACACGTGGGATAGGCAAGTGTTTCAAGCACTTCGAAGTTTTCCCTCCTCTTTCCACCAGCCATGTTTTGAGGCCATTTGCTCTGATAGTCTGAGATAACTGCCGGATTTTCAACCCCCATGGTTTTTACTGTGCCCAACGTTGGCAATTTTTCAAAACCCTTCTTTGAACTTTTGGAGAAGCTTTGATAGTACTTAGATAGCGTAAACAAAGTGCAATGCAGTGAGATCTTTGGGCCCCAATAGCTGGCTTTCCAAAATTTTCAAAATTACTGGTGTTATATTTCTGGTGCTATCAAATGCTTTTGACCGTCCAAAAACTCACAGATCAAACGGCACACAACTAAGGTGTCATTCGATGCAGCTTTTCCCCCTTTCTGTTGAGAATTTTTCCTCTTCAATTCGTGGAGTATTTGGCGACAAAATTATCAAAATTCCTGATTTTGAACCCGCCTCATGCTGAACCCGCAGAATGTGAGATTTGATATTTCGAAGCGGCAGACATTCTGGAGTGGTAGTAATTTGGTCAAAACCATCAAATGATGTGATGGTTCAATCATGATTACATCGTGGTAAGCATAATCACATCTTCTTACGGCCGTTCAGTTCAATCGGTCATACAAAATTATGAAACATGCAAGTTACTTTCGGAAAACCATGCTTGTTTCATGCTTGTTTCATTCTAAACCAAACTATGAATTAATCAGCAAGTTAACACCATTGTTTCCTTATCAGGTAGAGTAATAAAAACAGCATTTCATTTCATGAGACGCAGACGTGAAACCACCATATCATAGTTTAACCCTTTAGGACCTGACTTTTCACAGTAAGAGAGAGAACTGCTCACCTACTGCTTATGATAGGGTAGCGTTTAAATAACAATACAGCGAAGTTTGGAACTTTTTCGACAACAAGACGTTTTTATTTTCAATTTTTTCTGCCAACCTTCAATCAATTTTCTGATTTTTTTCAACAAAGATAAAATCGCGTACTCGTGGCAGATGTGCTCGCGTGACATCATACTCCACATTGCAGTTAATAATATAAATTCATTTCAACTAACAGGGGAGATAATTGATATTTTTTCAGCAGATGCTGCGGCAGACAACCGTTATCGATTTTTTGTCACTCAGTTGCGCATAAAGATTCCTACATTGCTAGTACCACCATGGATGAAATGGGGCTTGCAAGTCACTATTAGGAAGGCAAAGGATGTCTGAAGCTAACTATAGCAATAAGTAGTAGAAATCTGCTGTTGCGCCAGTAACATTGCCCTTTGAAGTTGATGGTGGCAATTGCCACCACCAGGTCCCAAAGTGTTAAAATGAAAAAGTACCCCCGACCACTTTTTCGTTTAAAACAATGATGTGTTGGTTTTACAAGTTAAGAAGAGTGAGGGAGATCATTCTGCAACTTACTATGAGAAAGCTTACTTGTTTACAGCTTAAATAAGGTTATGGGAAGATGCAAGCTGAAAACCGAACTGCAAATTTGGCAAAGTGCAATGAAGGCGGTTAAGTAGGAGAATGATTGCAAGTTCGGTCCTCTTCAATGACTTTGATTTGCAAGATAGCGTTAAGAGGTTTCCAATTGGTTGATTCGTAGTTTCGTTGGGAAAATGATGTGAAGCTGCTGGTTAGCTGGTGTTATGAAAACACAGTTAACATGATGGTTTCGACCAAATTACTACCGCTCCTGATGTTTTGCAAAGTTAGTGTGTTATCATAATAAATCTTTGCAAGTTTCACATTTCAACGTTTTTTAGTGCTTGGAACCTTTGCGTATTTTGCGACTTCGCAAAATTGGAGACTTTTGGAAAAATTATCTTTAAAAAATACTAAGAAGCTAATTGGAGGTGCGAGAAAACTGCATTGCATTGCACTTTGTTTACGCTATCAACTGTTGACAAAGCTACTCTATAAGTTCAAAATGAAAATTTCGAAAAATTGTCAAAGTTGGGCATAGTAAAAACCATGAACTTGAACTTCCGGCAATTATGTCAGAAGCCACCAAAGCAAGCTCTCAAAACATGACTGGTGAGAAGAGGAAGAAATGCTACGTCTGGTAGTCTTTGGAGCACCTTTATTCCACGTGTTTTTGAGACCATTTGAAAAAACGGAAAGAATTTTTAGACTGACCTAATATTTCTGCACTTAGCATTTCATTTCTATCAAAAGAATTCGGTTTCTGTGCGACAAACATTCTGTGTCTCCAGAAATAATGTTCGATGAAATTGCTATTGATATTGCGTAAAATATACAGGGTGTCCGTAAAGTATGTATACACTGTTTGATCGTTAATATCTCTTTTCTCAAAAAGTCTTTTGCCTTGCTTCAGGTATCATTCTGTAGAACTGGCTTCAACTTAGATTTACAGTACAGAATGAATCACCCATCTCTCCGCATTACTGTAGGATTACGGTAGAAACTTGAAACATAAGGTGCCAATGTGGAAAAAGCTGCCGTTTCAAAATTTTTCAAAAAAATGAACTCGTGTAATAGGATTTTTATGGACGCTGAGTTCAATATTCAACTATTACAAGATCGCGAAGCTTCCTAAACGGTATAACCGCACTTTTTAAAACCAGTGAAAAAATGGCCGCTATCTCTTACCCGGCATAACTCTTCAACGAAGCATCATAATAAGTTGGAAACTTTACAGTTAGAAACAGCAACTCCGATTAGCCTAGTGTAAAGGTTTTCAGTCTGTTTTGTTTCCTTTCTGAGGCAAAATATGGCTTTTCATGGCTCAAAACCCTCTTTGAAGTTTCCACCGTAATCCTATAGTAATGAAGAGAGATGGGTGATTCGCTCCTGGGTGATACTGTGAATCTAAGTTGAAGCCAGCTCTACAAAATGGTACCTAAAGCAACGCAAAAGACTTCTTGGGAAAAGAGATATTAACGATCAAACAGTGTATACATACTTTACGGACACCCTGTACATTGTTATCGAAAAAGCGATAAAGGAACATCGGTCTTGTTGTGATTCCGGGGCCTTCTCATGTCTCTGATTTCGAGAAGTCGAGAATCTGCGAAGACCTCGACAATTGACGTTTCGCCAATTGGCCACGCGGATTCTTTGATGCGGCAATTGAATGAACAAGCGCGCGCGGATGGGGGGGGGGGATTAGAGGAACGCCCACTGACAGGAGGCGGGATCGGAATATTGCCCGCTTGTTTTTAGTTTCGTCCGAAGCGATCCTTTCGGTTCTGAATGCACCTTTTTCGAACAGGCTTGAACTACTGCGGTAGTCAGGGTTATTCCAGATAGTCCCGCGCGTTCTCTTAGCCCAAGACGCTTATGATTCGGAGTCCAGAAGCTTTTGGCAGATACCGAGAACAGAATTGGAATCAGCGGTCGATGCTCTTCGGGACAGTATGAATCTTATTCGGAGAGGCCGTGAGAGTTGGTGTTCGGGAAATCCATTTCCGCCATTTTTATCGTGATTCTTAATACAAACAGTTAACGTCGGAGTCCGTAAAGAAAAAGTTAGAACAGCGAGAACCTTTACATGTAGAATATCCTGAGAACTAGAAGTCCCAACTTTAATAAAATTCTCGGGAATTTCATATACCAGCCCATTACGTCGCTAGGAAAGATTAAGTCGAAGTAGACCTCGAATTTCCTTTCCCTTGTTGGAGATAGGGTCCGGGCAAATTTGAGCTTCCTCGGTAACCATCAAACCGACAACTAGGGCTTCGAACTAGCACTAATTCGCACAATGTGAGCGACCCACGGTGCTTTTTTTAAGTAGACTCTAATGTGTTTAGAGCCGAAATGTTCATGAAAATAGGATTTCTGCTATTTGACCAAATTTTGGACTCAGCACCTGAAGACCACTGAACTGTGAGCCAAAGCAGTCAGCGCAGCATCTCCTTTCTGAGGCGAACTTCTCATGATTGATCATTTGCAGCAAGATTTGGGTAACTCTTAGCTACACATCCTAATCACCTCAAAATCCCTTTATCTCAACACAAGTGTACGTGGACATTACCCTTGACTTCACTGCAAAACTAACTTGGTGTCTTATGCTTGTTTCCAGGTACGGAGGAGTCATCGGTTGAAGCAAAAACAAAAGAGCCGTGAGTGTGAAGAAGCGAAGGTGCAGGAAGTTTCCGCTCTTAAGAAAAGTAGATCCAAAGAAACTATATCCGAAGAAAGCATGAATGTTTTGGAGGAAAATTCTCTTAGAGGAAGGATTGGGAGGATCAAAAGAAGCTACAAAAGGACGTGAAGAAAAATCATGCAGTCGGTAGATAAAACTGCACTAGAGAAGCGGCTGAGGACAAAGCTAGAGAGAAGATCAGTGCACAGAAAATGTTGACGACCTCACAAAAGCTATCAAGGAGAACAAAGTAGCACTCGCTACCGCAGAAACGGAGAAAATGGAGAGATCGATTGTGTTTTACTAATTTGTCAAGGAAAAAACTATTAAAATTGTTGTAGATAAACACTGACTGGAGATCACAAGGCAGTCTGAATAAATGTGTCGACCTACTGACGACATTTTGCCTTGTGATCTCCAGACAACTTTCATAGGTTCCCCTTCTTCGAAAAAGATGAAGTGCACCTGTAAAAATGTAAGCTCAGTGAGATATTGATGAAAACGATTAGAGGCAGTGGCTCGTGAAAACTGCAATTGCGAGCTTTTCATTCCTGCTTATCCTTCGGATGCCTTAAGTCTAGGGCTGTGCTTGAAAAGTCAAAAAAGTGCTTTTCAGTGTTTTCCATCCAAGTGATTGGGGGACGGCCGAGCGATCTCTATACGAGTGATTGGCTGCCTGAGCCGATAAGCCAATTGCCGCAAAAATGGGTGGAGTTACAGTCTCCTGCAGCCGGTCGCTTTTTTTCGCTCGCTCAGCCCCTTCAGCAATCTCAAAGCTGGAAAAGACTGAGAAAGCTTTTTGACTTTTTAAACATAGTCCCGAATTCAGCGGATCCAGAGAGTCATGCAGGTGAAAAGCTCACAGTCGCAATTTTCCGACCACTGCCTTCAAATGCGTAGAATTATCGCGTGCTTTTGCTTTGGTCATTGTGGTATTCCATGAACTCCAAGCGCCGCTCTAAAATTTGTGCTCCTCAAGCACAGCGCCAGGCTAGAGGGGGGGGGAGGCAATCACAGCAGTATTTGTGCCGACAATGTCGGCACCCTTCTTTGACGTATCACCTTACTCAATGCTAAGTACCCTACAGGTCATGCCATAAGCATGAACTGCTGCGATATGAGTATCTCTGCAGCCCAGAAACCATTATCCGTCGGAATCCGGTGCTGACTTTAGCTACAGTATATAGCTGACGCGACCGCAAAAGACGACCCGGGTGCCTCTTACTTTTTCTTTCTTACTTATCAGATCATAAGATGGTCCTGCATTTGATATGATGTATTGTTTATCCTCTGGCTCGTATATATAACTAAATTTCGCTATCCGTATTCGAGTAATGAATGAGAACCTGCTCACAACTAATGTTGATGGATGACGTAGAAGTATCATTCACAAAATCTTTTTGTTGTTGTGGACTTCAAAACAAGATTGTCATTGGTAAGGTTGACTTCATCTCCCTGAACAATGTAGACGTTGTGGGACAGAGATTCTTTTAACCTCATCAAATGAAACCCCATTATATTCTGGCGAAAAGTTATTGGGATATCTCGATAATGATAAATTCCATGAGATATCCTAGAGAAACATCAGTTTCTTAGTGTTTGCACGTATGGTATACTGAAAAGTATCCAAGATGAGGAGAATTTTCAGTACCGTAGCAAGATCAGAGAGTAAACAACAAATGATAGTTTCAGGATGACCTAATGATGTGGTAAGTCAGATTTATATGTGACTAGCTTGCTTATCCGGCTCCGCTCGGGCCTGTCAAAACACTGTAATAAAGGTCCCATCCCTATCCCTGCACAGCCTTTCCCTGTGCCCACTTCTACACTTCATTTCCCGTTCCTTGTGTTGTTTTCGAAATCAGCATGCCCACTCACCTCCCCCCCCCCCCTGTGCCAACTCCCAGCCCTGTAGCTCAAACTTTGCAAAAAATCGATAAAATCGATAAAAGCAATGGACGATTTTGAAAACTAATATTGTATTCGTAATCAGCATGCTCGATTACCCCCTGTGCCAACTCCCAGCCTCGTAGCTCAAACTTTGCAAAAAATCGATAAAATCGATAATAGTAATTGATAATCCTGAAAACTAATATTGTATTCGGAATCCCCATGCTCGATTACCCCCCCCCCCCCCGAATCCGGGCCGCCCACGTGGCAGGCGAGCATTCTATCACTGAACCACCGATGCATGGCGTAGTAGCTTAGGCACCGCTTATTCGCATACATGACCCCATTCACGCTGCAAACTCCCAGCCCCGTAGCTCAAACTTTACAAAAAATCGATAAAATCGATAAAAGTGATCGATAATTCTGAAAACTAATATTGTATTCGGAATCCTCATGCTCGATTACCCCCCTGTGCAAACTCCCAGCCCCGTAGCTCAAACTTTACAAAAAATCGATAAAATCGATAATAGTAATTGATAATCCTGAAAACTAATATTGTATTCGGAATCCCCATGCTCGATTACCCCCCCCCCCCCCCGAATCCGGGCCGCCCACGTGGCAGGCGAGCATTCTATCACTGAACCACCGATGCATGGCGTAGTAGCTTAGGCACCGCTTATTCGCATACATGACCCCATTCACGCTGCAAACTCCCAGCCCCGTAGCTCAAACTTTACAAAAAATCGATAAAATCGATAATTAATCGATAATCCTGAAAACTGATATTGTATTCTGAATCCCCATGCTCGATTACCCTCCTGTGCAAACTCCCAGCCCTGTAGGTGAACTCAGCAAAAAAATCGATAAAAATCGATAAAATCGATATCGATCGATGACGAAAAGTAGCCTATGACACCCGCCGGGGCCCGAAGTGTATGTGTGCAAAGTTTGGTCCGGATCGGTTCAGAAATGGAATTTTCTATTTGGAACATACGTACACGGGTCTAGCTGGCAGGCCCGGCGGAGCCGGGCAAGCCAGCTAGTAGGAAAGATAAGAGGCAGTTGGGTCGCCTTTTATGGTCGCATTAGCTATATACTGTAGCTAAGGTCAGCGCCGGATTCCGACGGATAATGGTTTCTCTGCAGCCCAGAGCATGTATACCATTTTGTCACGCCCATTATATGCAGCATTCTACTACTGCACTCATGCAGATCGTCTGACTCAATAAAGCTCTAAGCTTACGTCTAATATCACAGCGGAGCTACTTATTCCAAGCCACAGTATTCGACTATAATCAGCCCAAAACTTACACCCACAGTCAACTAAATTTGGTTTCTACAAACTTTTGAAGGATTAACACGATATGAAGCGCAATGACGTTCTTGTACTTTGGATAAATACAGTTTTTAAACTTCTGAGGATGTAAACAGGAAGAAGCACTTAATGATTCTGACGGCCGGTATGCTCATCGATCGCTACGTAGTCTCCTCAGGGTACAGTAAGTCAACCCCGTTTCCTAAAAAACCAATCCCTGTGAGGGGGGAGGGGGAGAGCCAACCTAAACGATGGCTTGTGCCAGCCATATGCGTTGCGTAGGTCAAATATTTTTCAAATTCTATATTTACGCTATGACGACATTTAGGAACTTAGAAAACACGTTGGGAGCTCAATGGGCCCTAATCTTTACTTTTCGTCACCATTTTCAATCCAGCAAGGAACATATCGCTCAAAAAAATAAGATTTCATGCGCGGTATAGTGATAGCCGAAGGATTCAGCATGCTTATTTCCAGCTATCGTTCATTTAGGCACACACTCATCTCTGGCACGCAGCCAAGAAGTGGAGAAAAGAGTTCTGGCTTGTTGCCAAAGCTCAACATGCCTAGAATCGAACGGAACAAATGGACTAGAAAAATCAAAAATCAGGCGTTATTTGTCAAAGCCTCTAGTTTCACACATTGATGATTGTGTGCATACGCGCGTATGCACGCCGTTACTCTTGTTTAGCACTTTTGTGCATCATTTCATATGTGAAGTTCTAAGGCAACTTATATGCAGTAATATTAGAGGTGGCCTGATTGTCATACGGAACACAGGACACCGCGGAAGCTCTTCAGGAGTCTAAACTGCAGATTCAGATATTCAGTTCACATGTGGTCCAAAATGGCTCGGATAGTCAAACTGTTAAGATAATACGAAATGGATTTCTGAGGATTAAAATTCAAAAAAAAGCATACATCTGTCTATTATTTCAACTAAGAGCTCACCTCTTAGAAATGATACAACCGTCCGAAGGAAACGTGAAAATGTCATAATGTTTCCTGTGTGCCAGCAAAATATCGCCGCTGTCAGAAGCATTCGATCGCTCCTGTATTGATTGAAGTTTTTGAATTCTCTGATGTTTCAATCGTTCAAGATATAAAAGCTCAAATATGTGTTAACGAATGAGAAAGAAAAAATGATAAGGAATAAAAGACCGAGATAATATCCTGGACTTGTCTGCTGCTGTTTTACCTAGAAGCCTTACATATTCATGGCTGTTCTGCCAAAATAAGATCTTGACTATTGGTTAGGTGAAACAGTGCAGTTTTATGGGAACGATCAAATTCACTGCGAATCGCTCACACATTCACTTCAAGAGCGTTCTTGGAAACTTCTGAACCCCCTCTTGAATTTTGTTTGGACAGCTTTGTGTACAGTTACGTGAGTCCGAAATCTTCGAAAATCCTGTCTTGGGCCCGTTTGTGGTGGTCTCTACTAACACAAATATTCAGGATTCTTTCTAAAAGGCGAGGTGCAACATGCGCTGTGGATGAGGTGTTCTCCACGATGGCTTATCACCTTTTAACTTTCCTATGCGTCTTCGCATGACTGCGACGGTAACTACTGCTTGATCAGCTTATAGTGTGCGAGCAGTTCTGCGGCAAGAGTTGCGCGTGAACAAGTAGCCACGCCAATAATGCCAGCATTTTGCGCGCGCAATTGGCCGGCGTCACAAGCGTAGCTATTTGTTCATGCGCAGATTTTAACGCATCTCACCTTCAGTGCAAGCACACTATATTGAGCGGAAAATCTACCCGACTATGACTGTTGTCTAATTTGGGAATCGCGAGGCAAAACGCGTGAACTAGTCGACGCCTAGGTCGGAAATTGAATGATACTATTAAGTCGTTTCATAAGTTCGTAGAGTTCTTAAAAATCAACAAAATGACATAAAATAACAAAATTCAGTCAATAATGTGTCGTTGCATCGTTGCGCACAACCTTCTACCGCCACGCAGTCAGACTTTCAGTTCCATTTTTACAGAACGGGTCTGGTCCTAAAAAAGTCGTCTAACCAGCGCCTAAGGCGTCATCAATTCTAAACAAACCCCGTTCATATGATTTGTGATAGACTGAGCAGATGATAGTATGCTAGAGCGAGACCTCAGGAGCACATCGGATACTAATGTGCCTCCCGGTCAAGTCTTGCATAACAGCTATGACGGCGGTTGTCGTAGAGGGCCAAGTTTTCTCGCGCAGGAAAGCTCACTTGACCTGTTTATTAGGCCTTTTCTGCAGTAGATATTCGTTTAGATGGCGGAGTCGGGTCGAATACGGTAAAGGCGACCGTCCTGTTCTTGCCTAGCAATTTTTAGTGCAGAACGTCCTGCCCATCCTGCAAAAAGTCTTGTTCAGGAGTCAACTTGTAATCTCTTGGTATTTCCCTGCAATCCGCTCCTTTTATGTCTCATATTAACGGAAAGACGCCATTTTCCATGGCAAAAATATCTGCGCAAAACGCAAAACGCCAACCGTGACACTCAGATTGAAATGCGTCGTCGAGTAGACAATAAGCTTCCTCATCTATTCAGCAACTAGAAGAGAAGGACTTATAAGCTCCGATGAATGTAATGGAATGAAATACTCAACAAACCTGGAAAAAAATTATCAAAGCATTGTGCTCACCTCTATGGTTTTTGTAGATATGAAGGGGAGCACTTTCGTCTACCATTGCCAAATGGCATCACGAAATCGACCTTAAAGTTGCTGCAAAACTTGTTTATTCGAATGGTAATTCTTGCACAGTCCAAGTCTGAAATTGGCTCCGCAAACTAATTTGGAGAAACTTCGGTGTGCAATTTTTATTATCGAAGGAAAAAATGCCCTTTAGGATGGAGTTTTGGTACGAGGATGATATCAACCTTATTAGTTTTCCTAGCTCTTTCATTATTTTTTGAACATTAACAATTTTTGCTCCAGGTCTTAATTTTGCTCATTCGTGTTCTTTTTACGCCTTTCAACTAATTCCGAGCAACAGTAACGATAACATTACATTTTACCAAAAGTGTCCAAGTTTCCATATTTCTGACTACCTGATTATAATTGGAATTCAAGATAGATCAAAAAATTTGAGGGATCAAATTACGACAGAAAAACAAAAATAAAGGTGATCCAAAAGCAAGCACCGAAGTGACCAAAAATCCATGTCCTATCTGTAACAAACTGCCGGAAATGAAAATGATTTCTACTAATGAAATCTCAGATTCAGTGTAAATCTTTGTAATTTGTGGATGTCTTATTGAATACTGACGGAAAAAAATACAAAGCAAAAAGAGAAAAAAAGTTACGAAGACACTGATGGAATCAAGGCTGCACATTAATCTTGGGGCAGATTGTTGTCAGGGATATTGGAGATCATCATTTATTGGGAGAACATCAATAACCCAATTTGATTTTTGAACAAATCCAGACATTATTTCCAGAGAGGAATACCTAAGTGAGAGCAATCATAGTCACCATCGAATGATGTTTATTCTGTATTTAAGAAATTAAAGACCATGAGTAATTCGTCATGCTCAGGATGCAAAAAATGTTATTAGGTTGTCAAGAAAATAATGTCGGTTTTTATTTGCTTCTTTAACAAAGCAACCAGACTCAACCCAACAAAGGGTAAGGGGTACTGTTCGATAGAGCAAAGCAAGCTCTACAAGATGGCACTCATGCCTTTGCGCCAGGCTCGATCCACGGAGAGTTCGAACTCAAAATCTAAAGATTTCCAGATGCCCAAAAAATCGAAAAAAAATCAGATCTTCGTCCAAATAATTTCTACGGACCTCCCACTAGCTCACATCAATACTATCGATATCTGATATCCATATGTGCGATTGCCGCATTTTTTCCTTGACTAGAAACTGGAAAAACGAAAATTTCCCTGATTTTCTCAAAGCAATGCTGAGCCGTTTTTGCATATGTAGTTCTATACTACAAGCCTAGGTAAGTATAACTGTAGGTTTTCAACCTATTTCGAGCGATACTTTTCGAGAAATGCCGGTTTTAGCACTGAAACTGAAACGAAAAAATCCGAATTCGTCATTTTTCGAAAACTACCGTTTGGAATGGGCTGAAAATCTACAGTTATACTTACCTAAGCTTGTAGTATAGAAATACATATGCAAGAACGGCTCAGCATTGCTTTGAGAAAATCAGGGAAATTTTCGTTTTCTCAGTTTCTAGTCAAGGGAAAAATACGGCAATCGCACATATGGATATCAGATATCGATAGTATGGATGTGAGCGAGTGGGAGGTCCGTAGAAATTATTTGGACGAAGATCTGATTTTTTTCGATTTTTTGGGCATCTGGAAATCTTTAGATTTTGAGTTCGAACTCTCCGTGGATCGAGCCTGGCGCAAAGGCATGAGTGCCATCTTGTAGAGCTTGCTTTGCTCTATCGAACAGTACCCCTTACCCTTTGTTGGGTTGAATCTGGTTGCTTTGTTAAAGCAAGCAAATAAAAACCGACATTATTTTCTTGACAACCTAATAAATTGAAAAAATGCGGCTTCAAAATCATAGTGGTCACTTGAACAGTGGGTACGATTGTCTCGGCAGAAGATTTGAATCAAAATAGCAAAAGCGTATGTCTGTTTGTCCATGTAGACGAAATGCTCCTGTAACATCTTTGGATATTCTGAAAAATAATGTTAGGTTGGCACGAAAGTTCTTGCGTAATTCAAACAAAATTCACTAACTTTTCAAAGACTAAACCTAAATTCATAATCTTGTATGCTAAAAATACTAGAAGTCTCACGCTCCATGATGGAAGTCGAAGCACAACAATCCATGAGCTATCCATCGAGAACGAAGCTCTCAAATAAGGGGCTTCAAATTTTGCGATTTTGAGTTTGGTGGCAGAAAATCGAAGAGGCCGCTAGCTAGCCGAAAAAAATCTGTAGAATTTACTCACACAGCAAAAGTCCATACGTTATTTCAGCAGGCTTTGATCTCGCCTGGAAATGCGAAAACAAAAAATTTGTGAAATTTCTCATTTCAGGAAACAAATCTCCTTATTGCACTAATTATTTCACAGAAACACAGTTTGCAGCCAGAAATTAGACATAGTGCCTATTTAGAGCCTTGCGACGTTTTCTCGATTGTAAAAAAGTGTTCTGGCAGAAAAACTGCGGACATGAGAGGATTTTTTCCGCAAAATGACATATTTCACGAATTTTTTGTTCTTGCTTCAACGTCTAAGATCAAAGCCTTCCAAAGTAACATATGGATTTTTGTTGTGTAAATAAGTTCTACAGATTTTTTTCGGCTAGCTAGTGGCACTCTGCGATTTACTGGCACCAAACTCAAAATCGCAAAATTTGAAGCCCCATATTCGAGAGCTTCGTTCTTGATGTCCAGCTCACGGAATTTTATGCTTAAACATTCATCATGAAGCGTAAGGCTTCTAATATTTTTAGCATACAAGATTGTGAATTTAGATTTAGTCTTTGAAAAGTTATTGAATTTTGTTTGAATTACGCAAGAACTTTCGTGCCAACCTAATACAGGGTGTCCCAAAAAAATGTATCGAACGTTAGATCGTTAATATCTCTCTTCCGAAGAAGTCTTTTCCCTTGCTTCAGGTACCAATCTGTAGAGCTGGCTTCAACTTAAATTTGCATTATAGAAAGAATCACTCATCTCTCTTCATTACTGTAGGATTACGGTAGAAACTTGAAACATATGGTGTAATGTGAAAAAAGCTGCCGTTTTAAAATCTTTCAAAAAATTGTGAAAACTTGTGTAATAGGGTTTTTATGGACGCTGAGTTCAATACTCGACTATTTACAAGATTACGAAGCTTTCTAAACGGTGTAATCGTACTTTTTAAGAACATTGAAAAAATGGTTACCTCTTACCTGGCATAACTCTTCAATGAAGCATCATAATAAGTTGGGAACTTTACAGTCATAATCAGCAACTCCAATTAGCCCAGTGTAAAAGCATTCCGACTGTTTCGTTTCCTTTCTAAAGCAAAATATGGCCTTTCATTGCTTAACACCCTCTTTGAAGTTTCTACCGTAATCCTACAGTAATGAAGAGAAATGAGTGATTCGTTCTATAATGCAAATCTAAGTTGAAGTCAGCTCTACAAACTGGTGCCTAAGGCAAGAGGAAAAATTTTTCTAGAAGAGAGATATTAACGATCAAACGTTCGATACATTTTTTTGGGACACCCTGTATATTAGATGGGTCCGAAAGTTCGTGCCGCTTTCCGGGCCCATGCTCAGACCACTTAAAATAGTGATAGACAAATGGAGTAAACAATGTTTGATGTAGAATTTCCTTCTCTTTCTAGCAGTCATATTTTCATTCAGATTCCTTTGACCTCCCTCGAATAGTCATCAGAATCTCCAACCCATGGTTTCTGCCCATCCTAAGTTTGGCATTTTTCAAAACTTTTTCGACTTTTGGACTAACTTTGATAGCACTTGGATAGAATAAACAAAATGCAGTACGATGCATTTTTTTGGCAACTCTAGCTGGCTTCTCAAGTTTTCCGAAGATTTTTTTTGACGCTCTCAAATTCCACATTTGGGCCCAGTTCTAACAGAATAACAAACTGCCACAACCAACGTCATTTGATACAGCTTTTCCTGCTCTTTCTAACTTTCTGATTTGACTAATATTTGACGAAAAAAACAGTATAATTCTTGTTCTCAGACTCGTCCCAGCCTGTACCTAGAAATTTCGGAATCCATTATTTTGAAGCGTTAAACGCTCAGTTGCTTACTAAAATTAACGATGAATCGTAATGTTTTTGGAACCTCAAAGTCCGAGGATTTATCAGTGTTTAAAGCGGTTGTGTATTTCACGACTTCGCAAAAGTAACTTTGAAAAAATTATTTCAAAAATACTAAAAAGCCAATTGAAAAGATCAAAATAGTTTATTGTATCGCATTTTGTTTCCATCCAACCGTTATCAAAGCTAGTACAAAAGATAGAAAAAGAAATTTCAAAAGTAGCCAAACTTAGGATAGCCTGAAAACTATGGGATGGAAAATTTCGATCATTCTTTGAGCGGACATTGAAGGGCCTGAATAAAAGCATAACAGTTAGAAATAGGAAGTAATTCTGCATCAAACACTGTCACTGTTTGGATCATTTGTCCATCATTACTCTCAGTGGTTCGAGCATGGGTTTGAAAAACGGCACGGACTTTCGGACCCACCTAATATTTTTAGATTCGAGGGCTACCATGTATATAAAATCTACTACAATTACATAACTTTCCAAACAAACTTTTTGAATGCACTATACATGTCTACTTCTGGCTTGTAAGCACACCTCTCTCTAAGGTAAAAGCCTGCCAAAACTGCGACGAAAGTGGCGGCACTGAAACTTTAGCCTCATCAATAGAGCGTGGTACTAATTTTGATGAACCGCTAAAAAAACAAAACAAAAACTAGAACAGAATATTGCTCGAAAGCCTTACAGCTGTTAAGTCTGCTTTACATTCTTTTCTTTTGCTTTTCAATTTTATTTTAGCGACTTCTACATTACTGTCAGAAGTTGATTCCAGTTTTCAGAAGCACCTGCAAATTTGCAATTTTTTCGGATTTTAAGTGAAAGCTACGCGGTTACCGAGTTTCTCAGCTGGCTCCATAGTTATAACCAAAAAAGACGGTTTTGACAGGGGAATGTCACTTGGTCGATGTGACGATTGGGAAAATGATGTACGGAGCTTGAAAACGCCTTTTCTTACTAATGAATTTCCAGATATGACTGTTCTTTCACCAAGCCATTAGAACCTATAACAGTTATCCACAAACGATTTGTTTAAGAGCGTATTTCATCGAGTAGACCCATACATGCAAATTATCGCTTTTTGAGTCTCTTGATTTGCTCATATTTTTAAGCTTCGATTTGTCAAACATTTCAGTAATTTCCAAGTGATCCCAAAGATCCACCATTTAGTGATAGTCTTAGGTTAGCCACAAGATTACATAGAAAAAGGATACAGAATCAAAGCAAAACTAAGCAGACAGGTATTTGTGGAAACTATTTTTCACTTAGAGGGATGATAGGAGAACTGCATTGTTTAATTTTTTTATTCACAACAGCAAGTAGAGTATACACCCCCAAACGTCAAAAATCTTCGCAATGTCCTAATGAAAGTTTACACAATATTTGATTATTTGATATAAAGGACACAAAACTTTGCAACAATACAAGTACTGCACAGTTCTTGCAAAGCCTGATAAAAAGGGAAGTGCACGAAGAAATACAAGATCTATACAGCTGCTTCGAAACAAGCATACAACAAAACGGAACAAAAAGCATTGAGACAAAGTCATGATTATAAACATGATAGTGGTCCACAGCAGTTTTAGCTGCAAAAGTGAGATGACCAGTTAAAACGAAAAAGCTATTCATAAACATACCGGTGTGCATGCTCATATAATTGTAGCTGCTTGCCTATATAATCTTTAAGCTTGTCAAAGAGCAAGTCATCACTTCCCAATTGGACATCGAACTCGCAGCCAGCTATTATACTATCTAAATCGGGAGGTCCCGAAGACTACCAACAGTGCTAAGAAATTTACCTAATATCATTTTTGGCACAGAAGGCAGCATTTCGTGACTCACTTCAGTATAGTAGTATACTCCTGTCGGCATATCATCCCTCTCTTGGTATACCTACAATCACCGATGCCTGGAGTCAAACAGCGTTT
>CATQJL010000112.1:17374790-17457773 GCA_958299035.1 Cylicocyclus nassatus
AACCTCCAGATATCCGGATCTCACTTTGTGCACGTAACCGTAAGTATTCCTACTACCCTTCACTATGAACACATTGAACAGGAGCGTGAAGCTGTACAAGCCGCATTTTCCAGCTTTTGTATGATCCCTGATGATCCCTGGCGCTTTTCTTTAAAGTCATTTTTCTTCCTCTGAAGTTAACGAAAACCTTCCAAAGTTGTATTAATTATCTAACACAACAGTGCAAGCATGTTACTGCTGAGAACAAATGAGTTATAGAAAAATCGAGTTTTTTGGTAAACCACAACTTTCGACTCGTGGTTCATCGCAAAATTCACGACTCCGATACATCACTTGTTCTTATCAGCAACTACTAAGCAGTGTTGTGTTGAATAATCTGCACAGCTTTGGAAACTTCTCGTTAACTTTGGAGAAAGAAAAATTGTAATGGACCCGGCACAAAAAAAGAAAGATCTCGAGGTGATGCCTCGGCTCCAAGAACAAAAATACAGCGCCGGCCCACGTTTATTGCCAGGTAGCACAACAAAAAAGGGTGACAGAGGAAAACAATAAAACACGAATGCACAATAGAAACAAAGATTAAGTGAGGATTGATCCGGAGATGCTCAAAAAAAGAGGCAGAGAGACGAAAACGCGGGGATGTCGTCTAGCTGAGACACGAAGTGAGAGTGAGTGAGTTTCAACACACACCACAGCGTCCCCGCGACTCCATTCCCGGCAGCCCGCACGGCGCTTGGAAAGGCGCTCGAAGGCGCCCGCACCCCCCCCCCTCCCGACTTCCACACGCCTCCCCCCTCTGTTGCCTATGCCCTCATCGGCAGTGGCTTCAACTCGGGTAGCTGGACCTCCTTCGCGACCCTCTTACGAATACAATTATACAACAATTTGGCATTAGCCACAACACTAGCAGCACTGTAAAAATAAACACAGTCTTCGGGCGTCCCTTTTTCACAGAAAACCTTGCCGGCCTTGATCTTCGAGTTCGCCGTAGTAATGCATTGCTTTGGTCCGCCTTTGTTCGCCAGCGTTTCATCGAGAACGGTCCACATCTCCACCACGTTCTTCCAGATCGTCTCATCTTTTTCGATCAGCGGTGGCCATGCGGTAATCACTCTGCCGCCGTTTTGAAATTGTTCGTAACAACTCTGAACAACTGCAGAGATCGCTTTCAGTGGCAACTTTGTCTAACGGCCACACGATGATCCAGACCTTAATCGCTTTCCATTCGCTGAGGATGTCGCTGAGATGGCGGAATGACCTTGCGACCTTCGTCAAAATTCCTATTCGAAGGTCCATCTTTTTCGAGCAAAGAAGCGTAGGGGGCTGCGGCAAAAGCTACTGGTCCACCTTGGATGATGCGTTTATCGCGCTCTTCGTTCTGAAGATCCGTCTTCACTTTCTTCAACGCCGCATCGTAAGTTGTCTCGAATCCGAAGTCGTCGATCTTCTCGTGCTTGCGGATACCACTTGTCGTGCACACAAACTCAGTCCAATCGTACTTCAGCAATACGGCGCCATCTTTCCAAAACTGTATCTTTTCCGAAATTTCGATATCGGTTCTGATGAAGATGCTAGCCGCACGCCACGCGTCCCAGATCGTTCTTAGCGGCTGATTGGCGAGAGCTCCGGGGAAGTATATTCCTTTCAGCTCTCCCAGGCGAATGTTGTTCAGGCAGCCGTCTTTGAAGGTGTACTGAAGGTGCCCTTTTTGTTCTTTCGAGGCGATCACCGCACCACTGCAAATAAAATTTGTTACTTTTTTTGACACAAACTTTAGGTTTTCTTCCTCTTCTGCCTCTACTTGTTACCGTATCTATACGATCGTCAGAGATAGCGCTTGATACTACTCTCAAAGCGTCAAATTGTACTCTTATAGGTTCCGTGTTTTCCCCTATTCTGGTAACTAGCGCCGAATTCTGACTAGTCTCAATGACTCTAAATGGTCCAGCCCACTGTGAAGTTAGTTTTGGATGGGTATTTGATCCTTTTTCCCTAGGGGAGAGTAGGTACACTCTGTCGCCTACCTTTGCCAACTTATCCGTATTCACCTTATTGCGCAGGTCATAAGAGCGTTTCATCTCCTCTCTCACTCAGTTATTATAGTCTCTAACACACTCGTGAGCCTCCGCTACTGCCTGTAGCAACTGTGCTTTAATGTCATCTATACTTTTATCCACCGAGTACCAAGAAACGCCTCCACTGGGTATCACTTTCGATGGAAAATTGGGGTCCATACCATGCAGAATAAAGTACGGCCTGTCTCCCGTGGCGCTGTGCGGGGTACAATTGTACGCCATCATGCAGAACTGTAGTCTTACATCCCATTCTACCGGCACCGTTACACTTCTGCGTAGCATTGCTACTATCGTTCCGTTCAATTTCTCTGTTATCCCGTTCTCTCTGGGATTGTACCCTTTTGTCGTCACATGCTCGATTTTCGTGATCTTTGTCAATTCTGCCATGACCTTGTTTTCATATTCTCCTCCCTTGTCTGACAGAATCGTCTTTGGCCATCTACACCCTTCCGCGATCCATCTTATAACAACACTTTGGCAATTGTTTCAGCTGTTTTGTCTGGGACAGGATATGCTGCGGCATACTTCGAGAAGTGGTCAATGAGCGTTACGGCATATCTGTTCCCACTTGTTGTCTGACCCAGCTCTAGTACGTCTACTCCTATGATCTCATAGGGTCTCTTGTGACAATGGGTTTCAAGGGTGGTCTAGCTCTTCAGGTTATGCACAAAGCACCGCTGATATTCCCACGTCCACTTATTGACATCCACCGCCATATTTGGCCAGAACACCTGTCTTCTTAAGCGGTTCCAAAGTTTAGCTCGCTAAAATGTCCAGCAAATGTTCCTGCATGCGCTTCACGAAAAACTTGAAATCGCGCACTTTTGGGCACTGTCAAAACTAGGCTGCCATCTTCCTGGTACATCCTTGGTTCTCCGTCCTCTATCTCAAAATCTGCTACTCGCAGTGGGTGTCGCAGTCCTGGCACTTTGACTAGTTCCTCTATATTTCCTTCTTCCAGCAAGGCTACAACCAAATATCTTATCCTTCTCCAACTCTTTCAACCATCTGCTCCTCTCCTTTACCTCCACTCTGTTCACTAGTGCTTCATCCACGCCTCGAACCGAGTCCCACTCTCTCAAACCTACCGGCCTCTACTCAGTGCGTCAGCTACCACATTAGTTTTACCCTTAACATACTTTATTACCAAGTTATAGCGCTGCATCTCCAAGGATCATCTCAAGACTCTAGCCGACACATTATTTCGATTGAACAACGCAGTCAACGGCTGATGGTCTGTCAAGACCATGGTTGGCAACCCGTATATAAACATATGAAACCACCTAACTGCGAAAACCACAGCTAAAGAGTGGCGGTAGGACGGTCTAGACCGCAGGTTCCACTGACTTAGCAGAACAACTGGTAAAATAAAATGGTTTATCAGTAATATGGCAAACCACAAGAAGAAGCTGATATACAAATAAAGAGAATAGGAGTAGTACAGAAGAGCTAATACAGAACAGTGAATAGGGGAACTTTGAGGGGCTATTGAGGAACTATTGAGGAACGAACTAGACATCTTAAAACCGAAACCCGAGATATGGTGATTCGTACATCCCATAGGTTGGGTTCAAGACTAATAGTGTGACAAAAAACCTAGGCCGGGCGCCTGGGGGCTACACGTCCCCTCTTATCGTAAGTGGCGTCCCGACACTTAACAACACCTAACCTAGCCCTCCAGAATTGGGAAAGAAAACCCCATCATTGATACACAGCAACAACACAACAATATAAAGCAAACACAATACTACCGTATACCAACAAAAATGACACACGGTTACAATCTTGATTTCTTCTTCCTTGTTTTTCCTTGTGGTCGTTGTCCAAACGGTCCTTGTCCATGCGATCCTTGTCCAAGCAACCTTATTCCAGATTTCTGACACACAACAAGTGTTCACTCCTTTCTGTTTGATATTGTTGTCTTGATATTTTTCCACTTGTGCGACTAGTTCGGCAGGGATGTGCTCTGACATAGTCGACCATTTCAAGAAAATCCCAAAATGCGCGAGGGTATCCGGTACATCTGCACACTTTCCCATACCGCTTCGCATTGACACTCTTGAGTTAACATTCTTCTTTGCTGATGCGTTGGAATCACCTTCGTCTTGCTGTTCCACGCTTATCCGTTTGACATCGACTGATCTATTCTTTGGCTGTTTCTTTTTCAGCATGTGCATCTTCACAGCTTTTGTCGATTGCTTCATATCGGCCAATGGTTCGTCCAAGATTCCGCTTTGATTCTTGGAATCTTGCTTCTTCTTTCTGCGCTTTGTGCGCCTTGTTTCTTCTTTTCTTTCTAAGCCTTTTAAAAGTCTCCTTCCTACTTTTGGCTTCGCCCTGTTTCCTCCAAGTAGTCTATTCTATCAGTCCGATCTTTCACTACATTCGAGGGATCTCTGACTGAATACCTGAGCAAGTCTCTATTGGTATCACTTCGAATCTGTTTGACACCAAAATTGCATAGAACATTTGTCCCCAAGATCAGCTCATTTTCTAACGATCTGGCGACATATACCGGAGCATCTTGATTGCGTCCAAGATTTCTAGGCTGTTGCCAGAAGCATCGCGTATCACAGCACTAGATACTACTTTTGAGATTCTCTCCACATAAGCATCTAGATCGACTCCAGCTTCTTTGGCCCTCGTGAACAGCTTCAATGGTGCTATAGATACCTCGGAGTCAATGTCTATAAGTGCGTTTACTTCCATATTCATCACTTTTGCTGGCACAACTACCTTCTTACCAACAAATTCTTCAGCACTCTTCCTGGCACCTGTGGTTGCGCATAACCAGTCAAGAGCAGTGGAGAACGAAGATGCCTTGTATTCTTCATTTCTTCTTACGTTGTCCTTTGTGACATTCTGCAGTGTGCAGTGTTTCGCTTTATGCCCTGATTTGCCACATTCAAGCAACGATTACTTTTCTCCTTGCCTTTCATGGTCAGTCTTTCCTTTCTTTCACCATGATCAACCGATTCTGAATCAGACCACTGTTTGTTTGAAGCTTGATTGCCATAAAGCTTTTGCTATGCATATTGTTGCCCTGCTTGACTTCCTTTCTATGCAGGTTCCTCTCCAGCCTCAGCGCTGCTTCTTTTACTTTGTCATAAACGACATCTCGCGGGCTAGTCTCAATCGCTTCAGCCAAAATATAGCTTCCTTCCCAATTAGCTAACTGGGAATACAGAAGTTCCGCTTTCTGGAGTGCCACCCCATCCCCTTTTTCTTCATTGGGGTAGGCTTGACTGCACGTCCTCTCCAGTACATAGCAGAAATCACTTACTGTCTGATTTCTTTTCATTCTCAGATTCCTCAGTGTAGCCAAGGCTTTTACACGAGAAGTATTGCCTCCTTCAGCTAACCTTTCGCTCATCGCCTGGACTACGCCGTCGAAGGAACCTTCTTTTACACTTTGCGGTAGTGTCTTAAATAGATTTAAGGCTTCCCTTTTGAGAAAACTTTTGAGAAGTTGTACTAGTATTTCATCATCCCAATGCTTCCTTGGGTACTTCAACAGGAATGATTCCAAAAAGTTGCTGAAACTCTCATTCGCTTTACCATGAAAAGGTTTTACGTCTGGTACTGTAGACGCCAACGTGAATATTCTCATGGTAAACTCGAAATTGGAATTTTGTGACGCATCTTGCAATCGGACATTATGCACATCCGTGTCCAACTGTTGTCGATTGCTTCTGCCCAACTCTAACCTGTGCCTATGCGAGGAGGTCTTCAGTGCACTATCTTGCGCATTCTGCGCTGTCGGCACTTGGTGATCCGATAAAAGTATGTTACCTTCCTTATTTAGGTCCGCAAATCTTTGGTATTTGCGTCGAACTGTATGAACAGTTGCCATCTGAAGTGTCTGCTTCCCGATCTGCATCATCGTCAGATGGGTTTGCGTTGGCTCCATGACAGCCGCAACCTCTGCTCAAGTTTCTGAGCTTTAACCTGAGGCACTGAACCTCACTTGACACGTCCTTGGCCTTTTCTTCTAAGTCTTTCTCACTGCAGTCTAGCGTTGCACACACGGTTGCAACTAATATACAGTGAGTGAAGTATTCATTAAGGCAACGTTTCAGCTTTTCTGGTGACATCAACCCAGCTTTTGCAAGGATCTCCAATGTCTCAGAGTCAATCTGCGTTCCTCCTAGGTCACCTCTTGTGCATACAGAACTTTCGAGGATTACTCTTAATTTCTGTTCTTCGATTTCGATTTGCTCTTCTAGCTTTGTCAAGAACGCTTTTCTGCATTTGTCACCTGTGCAAAAAAAATGTGCTCAGTTCTTTTTCGCACTCTCTGTTTACGAGGTTCAGGCTATCATGTACTCCTTTGTACATCATTGCCATCGACGGGATTCGTTCTTCTCCCCGTTCACTATCTACCTCGTTGTCTCTTGGCTGAGCTCTATGTTCCTCTTCCTCATTCATCATGCCACTTAAATCTTTCTACAGCAAACACTCTTTTGACTGTAGAATTCGATCAAACGCTACAACTGAGCGACGTAAAACTCGAATTCACACGTCAATGCACCAAGTAGTTCTACCAAACCTCTGTGAAGTTGGTTCTGCGATGCTACGCACTTGCGGTAGCTCTTACAATTCGTATAGGCGGCCTAAAGCGCGCTCTATACCGTCAACGCTAATCGACCAATAGATCAATAGGTTACGCGGGGTAAATCCGCCGCCTCAAAAATCAATATGGGGACCAGTGGTGCCCCAATCTATCTGTCTAAGACGCGATAGGCTTATGCGGGATACAATCGCCGCTTCAAATCGATTTGAAGGTCGTTGACGCTTCAAACTTATTCGATTTTGGAGGTCGTTGACGCTCCAGCTCCAAAATTCAGCTTCTTCTGGAAGGTCTTCGACGCTTCCACAGTTGTCGGTGCTAAGTTAGCGGTTCGCCCCCCCAGTGGCGGTAGGACGGTCTAGACCGCAGGTTCTACTGACTTAGCAGAACAACTGGTAAAATAAAATGGTTTATCAGTAATATGACAAACCACAAGAAGAAGCTGATATACAAATAAAGAGAATAGGAGTAGTACAGAAGAGCTAATACAGAACAGTGAATAGGGGAACTTTGAGGGGCTATTGAGGAACTATTGAGGAACGAACTAGACATCTTAAAACCGAAACACGAGATATGGTGATTCGTACATCCCATAGGTTGGGTTCAAGACTGATAGTGTGACAAAAAACCTAGGCCGGACGCCTGGAGGCTACAAAAGCCTTTAAGGGCCGCAAGCACTAACATCCCCGCTGAGGAGGGGATCGCAGCTTAAAGGAAAGCTTTATATTTCGAAACTCCAGATACCTGGATTTCACGTTGTGTACCTATCCGTAAGTATTCCTACTACCCTTCACTATGAACATGTTGAAGAGGAGTGAGAAGCTGCATGAACCGCAATTTCCAGCTTTTGTATGATCCCTGATGATTCCCGGCGCTGGTCTTTAAAGTCATTTTTCTTTCTCCGAAGTTAACGAAAACCTCCAAAGTTTTACTGAACATCTAACACAACAGTGCTAAGCATGTTGCTGATGAGAACAAATGAGTTTTTAAAAAGTCGAAACTTTCGGTAAACCTCAAATTTCTACCTGTGGATCATCGAAAATTTCATGACTTCAAAACATCATTTGTTCTTATCAGCAACATGCTTATCACTGTTGGGTTAAATAATCTGCACAACTCTAGAAGTTTTTCGTTAACTTCGGAGAAAGAAAAATGACTTTAAAGAAAAGCGCCGGGGATCATCAGGGATCATACAAAAGCTGGAAAATGCGGTTCGTACAGCTTCTCGCTCCTCTCCAACATGTTCATAGTGAAGGGTAGCAGGAATATTACGGATAGGTACACAACGTGAAATCCAGGTATCTGGAGTTTCGAAATATAAAGTTTCTTTTAAGCTGCGATCCCCTCCCCGTGGGGATATTAGTGCATGCGGCCCTAAGTCCGTAATATGGTATCTTTTCTCAGCCTTACTAAGAGCTTTTGAAGCGAAATAGACCGGGTGCATCTGCCCATCGTCTCCTTCTGACAAAACTGCTCCTAGTCACACTGTGGACGCATCTGTGCAGATCACAAAGAGTCGCGATCCTTCCTGCCTTCTCGATATTCGGTTGCACCAGAACAGAAGCCGAAGCTATCATTGTCTTCATTTTGGAGAATGCCTCCTCATGCTCTGCGGTCCATTCCCAAACGGCTTTTGATGAGGTTAACGCGAACAAACATGCTGCTACCTTGGAAAATCCAAGGCAAAACTTGCGATAGAAGGATGCCATGCCCAAAAATGTTCGCAACTATTTCGCGTTTGTAGGTACAGCGTAGTTTTTTATCGCCACCTTCTTAGGATCCATGTGTACTCCCTGGCCATCAATTACATGGCCCAAAAACGAGACTTTGGTTTGTAGCAGGGCATACTTTTGAGCTTTTAACCTCAACTTGGCTTGTCGTAATCTCTCGCAGACCTTCCTGAGCAACTCTATATAGCGTTCCCTCGTCGACGTACAAATTATGATGTCATCTATGAAGCAGAACACCTCAGTGCCCAGCAAATCCTGCAGTACAGAGGCCCCTCAACCGCTGAAACACTGCCGGGCTCGTACTCAACCCAAATGGCGTTACCTTGAACTGAAACAAACTCTCCGTAGTGGTAAAAGCTGACTTTTCACGAGCCTGCTGTGACAAGGGTATTTGCCAGTATCCACTGCATAGGTCCAATGTGGAGAAAAACTTCATGCCCGATAAACTTTGCAGTACTGTATCAATCGTGGGCAATGGATACGAATCCAGTTTGATTTTCTTGTTCAGCTCCCTGTAGTCTACGCAAAGACGTTAGCTACCATCCTTCTTTTCAACAAGCACTATCGGAAATGCCCAGGCTGATTGGCTCTTCTCTATAATATTGCGGTTCTGCAGGTCTTCCAAGGGTTTTTTTCAGCTTTTTGCGTATACCTAACGGTACCGTTGGAGCTTTCATTTTTATCGGTTTCGCATCACCTGTGTCGATAGTCATTTCTACTCTGTCACTTCCCGTCAGCTCTCTGTCGCATACTGCGAATGCGTCCATAAAATCATCCAACAACTCTCTCAAATCCTCGCATAGCGTGTCCATTCCTGCCCCTTCCCTTATCTGGTCGTAAAGCAACTTTTGACGCTCTCCTGCGTCCATCTGGTATGTCTCGGTGTCCATCATTAGGGGATTTAATTCCCCCAGTTTTCTCTCCACTTCTCCGTACCCCAATGACCTAATTCTTCTCCTTCACGAAAGATCATTGGTTCTTCGGCTGTGTTCATCACAGGAATATCCACTTCCTGATTCTTCAACCCAGTAAACAGACCTTCTTTGTTCCCATACTACTCTCTCCTCTAGGTCGCTCTGACCCTCACAAACAGCTGGTACCCATGCTGTATCGTGTGGAGGGACGTATACTCGTTTGGCCACAACTACTTTTTTTCGTTGGCCTCTGAGGTCAGCACCATCTCTACCCCCAGATCTGCTAGTGCATTAGTTCCTATAAGAATGTCGTCGTCTTTGACGTCTAAGATATGAAAAGCTACCACGCTCTTTCTACCTTTGTCCAATGCCACTGGTATCCTTGCAGCTCCCACCCGGCCTTAGCTCAAACCCTGCTTTCTTCGCCTTGACCAGCACTCCCACCAGGTACTCCGGTATTATACCAATCATTGACCCCGTATCGAGGATAGCGGGAAGTCTCATGCCTAACATTGTAATGCAAGCTGAAAATTTCTTACCAACTAAGGGTTCACGGGCGTTTTCTTCCCTGGTCTTCAGTCCTAAACTTCTTGCGTTGTCGATAATTTCACTTAGGCTCATCTTATCACGCATTTGCTCGGGCGTCTTGTTTACCTGCCCCACTTGCTTCACCTGTGTTCGCCTGTATGGACAATCTTTCGCGATGTGTCCATACCTACTATAGCTGTAGCACTTTCTCTGATCCGCGGACGTGCTGCTTTTCTGTCTTGTCTCAACAACCTCATAGGGTCCTTTTTGCACTGGCGACTTTCCCGTCTGAAACGTCGCATCTGTTACTGTATCAGTTTTTCCTCTAAGCGAAGTGCCTTTTGGCCTTGCCTCCACTCTTATTTTATCTTGTGGAGGTCTTCCTTCCGTCACCGTGTGGTCTCTTTTAGGGTCATATGCCCATAGCCTTCTTTTCCAGCTATACTTATCGGTCTTAGCTCTTCTTCTTGAGATCCGAAGATCTCCTTAGATTGTTCAATACTCAAGGCTAATTTCACTGCGTTGTATGCTTCTTGCGGTTGCACATTGTGCAGAGCGCTCAGCAGCTGTATATTAGGTTGATTCATAATTAATGCACGTTTTTCGAAATTCATATTCAAAGCGTCGTAATTCGTTTCCCACGTCATCTTCTATAGAGCAATAAGAACTGTTGCAGAGAGCAAATTCTTGGCTTTACAACATATATTTTTGCTCATAGATAAATGTGACGAGAAAGTTTGTAGAATCCGAGAAATGCCAAGAATTTTTTTTAGAAACTTCTAATTTGAGAAAGTATAACTTACTCTCAAAGGTAGGAGGAAAGCGCAAACTTTGCTTATTGCGCAGCCAATGGTCAAGAGAGAAGTGGCAAAAAAACCTGGATTTTACGGTATTTTTCTACGACGAGATACTGCTATAAGTTCAAAAGTGATCATTTTCTAGCTTTTTCAGAAGAACGAAAAATTGTCTTTTTTGAGAATTTTTAAATTTTTTGCCACTGAAAAGCTGTAAAATTTCACCGTTTTTCTACCACTCAATGTGCTATGTCTATTCTTTGTGCACAAAGCAAAATCGCAGTCATTGGTTCTTGTTTCAAAGTTCTATACGACCTCGAAAGACCACAATGACCGGCCAAGTTTGTGGTTGAATCTCTCATCTCTTTTGCAAAGTTCTGCTTCATAGAGATTTCTATAGAAGAAAACTTCGCCATTGTTAGGCATATTTTTTGAAATTAACATCTTTTGTCCTCATGAAATTAGAGCAAAAAGAATGAAAGGAAAAAATTTCGAGTTTTAGTCTCTCATATTCCGAAGCGTGGAATTCGGTATCATACAGAGTGACACGAAAAAGAAAGGATACACAAGAAATTAGAAGAAACGCTCTTTCAGATAGCATTGAAATTTTTGGAAAAGATTCAGTATCCTTGAAAAACCAGCGCTTGGAAGAAGAGGTAACAAAAACGTGCATTAATTATGAATCAACCTAATATGTTCTGGCCACTCCTTCAGGTTATCCATCAATATTTGCGCGTACTCAAGGGACCTGTCTCCTACCGTAGCCGTGGAATTGGCTTGCCTACCAAGTTTCTCAAGTACCACGCAAGAATCCGCTACACTCTGGCCTTCTCGCCGCCTTAGGTTTCTATGTTCCCTTAAGCCCTTAGCCTACCTGCCATAGAGTCATTAGCTAGAATTCTTCTCAATTCCTCTACCACCCGCTCAAACCCTGCTGACTTCACTTCTTGGGGTAGAGATAGAAAAATGCTTTTCGCTCTATCATCTAAATGGCCATCCCCGAGGATGTCGATCAACGTATAGTCATCCTGGATTACCCTTATATACTTGCTTTCAAACCTCCTTATGAACTCATCAAAACTTTCATGCTTGCCCCCCCCCCTCCCTCCTGAATGTACCAGGGTCCACGCATGCGTTGGCTTGCATGAAAGCCATAAAACTGTACGACTGACCTCTGTCCTGGGGTCCGGCTCCGATGGTTCCAAGGGCCGTCTCAAGTGCCGCTCTGAGCGATCCTCAGTAGGACGCGGATGACTTGTCGTGTCTAGCTGAAACTGATTTCTCACTTCTATGTCATCATCTGGAGCAAAACGGCTTCTCGTTTCAAACTGACCGCTTGTGGTTGGTTCAATGTCCATCATTTCGGGCTCTTCACGACTGTATTGAACATATCACCATTTCCATCAGTAGTTCCCCGTCCTTCTCTGCTGTGGCCAAAAAGTCCCTTACGTCCTCAACTGATTCAATCCCTTTTTCGTAAAGAGCACCGCATACACTTCCAGCAAAACCCTGGACCCTTTTTAGCTTATCTGTTAACTTATTTAAATCGCCACCAACTTTTCTTATTTGCTCCGCAGTGAGCTTTTCTGATTGTTCTTTATATTTTCCCGCTATCTTGGCGTCCTCCGTCTCCCTTCTCAACTCTTTCGGCCAATTTTCTACCAATATTTTGATTTTGTCCAAGCCCTCACTTATACCCTCAGTATACCCTCGAATTTCTTTGCACTAACCTGTTTTTTGCTTGTACTGGCTCCGGGTGCGGGAATTTATCTACCGAGAAAGGCATGCCGCCATGTAATTAGCAGGGGACATGAGAGATCATGAACTGTCAGCAACGCTAGTTAGCACCCAATTTGCACCGAGGACAAACAGATTTTGCTCGCGACGGATACGACATCTTCCCACAGTGTACGAAATCGGGATTTCATTGAAATTTGAATTCAAAGTTTAGTAGTGAAATTAGTTCAACTAGGGTAAAAATTTGTATTTAGGCTTAACTTGCCATGCTGGTTCCAAATATGATGGTGGTTTTGCGTAAAAATGAAACCGAGCTTCCTGATGGGATTAAAATCAACTTTCAGTGGCGATATTTGGCAAATTTGAATAAAGACTTGGATCTGGGGGTTTCTAAAGGCGCTCTTTACAATATGATAATGGTTTTAAAAAATCCTCAAATCCTGTTTCCAAATTAAGTTCTGGAAAATTTTAGCCTTAAACTGTTTCTTCGGCCTTTCATTCCCATAGGCATTTTTGGTCATTTCATTGTTCTGGGCGTACTTGTCGGATCTGGGTTCGCACATCATGATATCTGTCTTTGACAGAAATTTTCAAGCCACGTGCATTGCAGCAGCCATGCCTATCAATGCTGATAAAGCAAATGTTTTATCATTTCTCAAGGATTAAGTGATAATTCAGTAGCTGCTATTTGAGGAAACTAAATGTAGTGTCCAATATAATTCAATAACACCAGATTTCAATGATAGCGAATCTTTCCCAATCCTTCAAACTTCGTTTCAGCTTCATTGAATATTTTCTTACCTTATTTCGAATTTTATTTCGCAGTTTATATCATTTTTTCTAGTTTTTCTAAAAGTAGCATTCTTTTTCATTTGTTTTCCAGTTTTATCATTGCAGTGAAATTTATGAAAAAGTCAGAATTCCAAAACAAAAAGTTTTAGAAGTTTTCGGCGAAAACATTAGCATATTCGAAAACAGCATCATGGAAAACCCTCAAATGACATTTTCAAGCTTTTTGCTAGATTTTAAAAACAAGGTTAAAACTCAAAAATAAAAAATTTTGAGTTTTCACGCAAAACCACCATTATATTTGAAACCAGCATGGCAGATCACCCCAGATCACCCCTCTTCCTCCCTCCTTCTCAAAACAAATTGAACTCTGTTTATTTTCACCCTGCGGAAGTGAGAAGAGTCTTGAGGTCCCTAAAACCTTCGTGTATGGAGCCGTACGATGGCATCCCTCAGATACTCTATAAAATGTGTGCAGATACTCTTGCCAAACCGCTTGCTGATATATTCAATCTTTCCCTATACTTCGGTGAGATTCCCTCCCTTTGGAAGGAAGCCATTGTTACAGTTGTGCCTAAAACTTCCGCAGCTGAAAGTGTTGCCGATTTTCGCCCCATTAGCCATAATTCTGTGCCCATCAAGATTATGGAAAGAATTATTAGAAAAATTACTACTTTGGTTAGAGAGGCTCCATCTTGTTTCGCCCGAGCACCATGGCTTTGTGCCAGGCAAGTCAACTGCAACTAATCTTACTGAGGCCGTTTTTGATTGGAAATTAGCCTTGAGTTCGAGAAAATCTGTGGATATTATATACTTCGACCTTTCTAAGGCTTTTGATAGAATACCTCACCGTTTGCTTCTTTGCAAACTAGAGAATATCGGAATTTCGGGGAACCTACTAACTTGGTTTGAGTCTTACTTGAGCAATAGATGCATGACGGTCAAGATTGGTCATGAATATTCCAGAAAATTTCCCTGTCCCAGTGGAGTTCCTCAGGGAGCTGTCCTATCTCCTTTGTTATTTTTGGTATACACTTTGGACCTACCTGATGCTTTAAAAACATTGAATGTACACGTACAAATGTATGCGGACGATACAAAGATATATGCATCTTATGATGAAGACAACCTGGACACAGTTCATGATGCTTTGCAGTCATCGATTGATAAAATGTGTGCTTGGGCGTCTCAGAATGGACTCTCTCTCAACCCGAGAAAATGTTCCTTCCTCCATCTTGGCAAGCATTCCTCAACTTCATATAAAATTGATGGAGTTGAGATGACTGCTTGTCAAGATGTGAAAGATCTGGGGGTTATTATCGATTGTGATTTGAAATTCTCTAAGCATATTGATTCAATTGTCAACAGGGCATATGCCACTTTATTTACAATCTTTCGCAATATACAAACCCGTAATCCTATAATACTGTCCAGGTTATACAAAGCTTATGTTGTTCCACATCTTGAATATTGTTCGCAAGTTTAAACTCCTTCCCGAAAAAAAGATATAATGAAGATTGAAAGAGTTCAGCACACTTTTACCCGCCTGGTCTTTCGTCGTGCGAGTGGTGGAACACTAGTTGATATTCCAGGCTGTCATCTACGCTCTAATAAATTGGGCTTGACTCCTCTCAGAATTAGACGCATGATATCCGACCTCGTTTTTTGTTTTCGTATTCTTCGCATGGAAATAAAATTAAAAGCAAGCAAATTTTGGATCTTCAAACCTGCTGGTACGAGGCTAGGTGGTTTCAATCTGCATTATAACCTATCAAGCAACATCAGTCTGGAATATTCAACTACCTTTCTTCCGCTGTGCAAGATGACTTCAGCGCTTACCCGTTGATATTGTGTCAGTGCGTGGCGGTGAAGCCTTCAAGAAAAAATTAAGAAAAGCTGATTTGTCTCAACTTTTGAGCAGTGATAATTCTTCTTGATTGCGTTGCGTTTCTAATATTTGTGTTCAGATTTTTTTAGGGTTTAGGTCTTTAGGGCTTATGGTTGTTATGGTTCTATGGTTTGGTTCTGAGGCTTGATCTTCTTTGCACTTCTTTTTTCCTTCTTTTTCTTCTATTTTACTTTTCATCTCTCACTAGTCTTCTTTTTAGATTCTCGCTCTTGTCCATTCGGTTCACTATCTTTTTCGTATGACGGTTTCATGGCACGCGACTCTACCTGTCTCATGCTGATTCTTACTCTGGGCTGATTGTGGTCGAGGGATGCGAAATGAATGCTTTGTTGGACTGTAGTTTATGTTAGATCAGACTCTACCACTGCATTGGACCTTGGTTCAAATTATTGCCGTTCTCTGTTTGGTTTTCTTCTAACACTTTTATGCCTCACGCGTTAGTTTGGGTCTGGTTCCGTCTTATCACCTCAGTTATGCTTGGGCTAGCTTGTTTGGGCTTGAAACTTTTGCATTGTGCAACTTCTATCGGAGTTCTGTTCTCTCCCCAGAGTTTTGGTTGGGCGGGTTTTATCAATATTACTACCAATACACCTGCTTCCAACATATACAATTGCTTATGTTGAGTAAGAGCATTTTTGCTAAGAGCAGGGGGCATGAGACAGACTCCTTTGAACTTCTATACCTGCGATGACTTCATATATGTCTAAACAAGCTCATCCCTTTCCATTCCCAGAAAAATTTTGCGGACTGGACTTGGACTGATTCAGTGGGGAGTTTGCCTTTTTGCTTTATTTTTTTTTGTTGTTGGTTGTTTGGTGTGATGCTTTGTTCTTCTGTTGTATGGGCGCGCCTTGTGCGTATTAAATAAATAAATAAATAAATAAATACAAATTTTCACTCTAGTTGGACTAATTTCACTACTGAACTTCAAATTCAAATTTCAATGAAATCCCGATTTCGTACACTGTAGGATGACGTCGTATCTGTCGTGAGCAAAATCTGCTTCTCTTCGGTGCAAATTAGCGTTGCTGACAGTTCATGACCTCTCATGCCCCTGCTAATTACATGGCGGCATACCTCTCTGGGTAGATAAATTCCGTTCCCCACTGGCTCCTTGTGCAGTTGTCTTGGTGCTGCTGCTCGTTTCGGGCATCTCTGAAAGCATACTCTTATTTCCGGTATGCATCTTGCTCGGCGCCGTCGCCACTAAGGCTCGCGCACAAATGTGTCGAATTCAATCAATAAATTCGCCTACAGGCGCTCTATCTACTGCGCAATTATCGATCGATATTCGACTCAAGCCACTGTACTCCTACAGCTTGCCCTATCGATCGATAATGGCTTCTGCAACTGTTCGGCCATTCGGCTTACCCTATCCCGGCAGTTGTGTTTTTGTTTCTCAGAGCCTGGTATCACGGACCGGTTCGGCCCCCATGTAATGGACCCGGCACAAAAAAAAGAAATAATCGAGGTGATGCCTCGGCTCCGAGAACAAAAATACAGCGGCGGCCCACGTTTATTGCCAGGCAGCACAAAAAAAGGTGACAGAGGAAGACAATAAAACACGAAAGCACAAAAACAATAGAAACAAAGAATAAGTGAGGATCGATCCGGAGATGCTCAAAAAAACGAGGCAGAGAGACGAAAACGCGGGGTGTCGACTGGCTGAGACACGAAGTGAGTGAGTTTCAACACACACACCACAGCATCTCCGCGACTCCGTCCCCGGCGGGACCTCTCACGGCAATGCCGTGTCCATCGAGCCCACAGCGCTTGGAAGGGCGCTCGAAGGTGTCCCCCGACTTCCACAAAATGACTCTAAGGGCCGCATGCACTAACATGGCCGCGGGGAGGGGATTGCAGCTTAAAAGAAAGCTTCATATTTCGAAACTCCAGATACTTGGATTTCACGTTGTGTACCTGTCCGTAAGTATTCCTACTATCCTTCACTATGAACATGTTGAACAGGAGCGAGAAGCTGTACGACTCGCATTTTCCAGCTTTTGCATGATCCCTGATGATCCCCGGCGCTTTTCTTTAAAGTCATTTTTCTTTCTCCGAAGTTAACGAAAAACTTCCAGAGTTGTGCAGATTATTTAACCCAACAGTGATAAGCATGTTGCTGATAAGAACAAATGATGTTTTGAAGTCATGAAATTTTCGATGATCCACAGGTCGAAATTTGGGGTATACCGAAAAATTCGATTTTTCATAAATTCATTTGTTTTCATCAACAACATGCTTAGCACTGTTGTATTAGATGTTCAGTATAACTTTGGAAGGTTTTCGTTAATTTTGGAGAAAGAAAAATGACTTTGAAAAATAGATGTTCGTCCCCCAGGGATCATCAGGGGATCCTACAAAAAGCTGAGAAATGCGGCTTGTACAGCATCTCCGTTCTTCTCAATATGTTCATAGTGAAGGATGGTGGGAGTACTTACGGACAGGTAGACAGCGTGAAATCCAGATATCCGGAGCTTCAGGATATGAAGCTTTCTTCTGAAACTGCGATCCCCTCCCTAGCGGAAATGTTAGTGCATGCGGCCCTAAGAAAAGCGCCGGGAATCACCAGGGATCATACGAATGTTGGAAACTGCGGCTTGTACAGCTTCTCGCTGCTGTTCAATGTGTTCATAGTGAAGGATAGTAGGAATATTTGCGGTTATGTACACAACGTGAAATCCAGATATCTGGAGGTTCAGGATATGAGGCTTTCTTCTGAAGCTGCGATCCCCTCCCCAGCGGAAATGTTAGTGCATGCGGCCCTAAGAAAAGCGCCGGGAATCACCAGGGATCATACGAATGTTGGAAACTGCGGCTTGTACAGCTTCTCGCTGCTGTTCAATGTGTTCATAGTGAAGGATAGTAGGAATACTTGCGGTTACGTACACAACGTGAAATCCAGATATCTGGAGGTTCAGGATATGAGGCTTTCTTTTAAGCTGCGATCCCCTCCCCGCGGGGATGTTAGTGCATGCGGCCCTGAAACAGCGGGAAAAGGATCATGTAGACTTGAGCACAGGGAAAGGTTGTGCAGGGACACGGATGAGAGCTTTATCATAGTATTTCAATAGGGTCGGGCGGAGCCAGGTAAACCAGCTAGTAAGTTTTACAATTCAACCTTACTAGGTAAAATCTAAAAAAATTTAAGTCGTACTTATAAAATTGCGCAAAAACTTCCTTTCGCTTCGGATTAACATTTTTAGATTTGCCTTTCAATTAGCCTTTATGAAATTTCTGGCAGCCTCGACATCCTCTAATCCCGAGAGATTTCTGATAAACACGCAAAATTTCCAGAAAGTATCACCCGATCTTTTCAATCAAATGGCTGTTGCCTTCCTCCTCTTCAAAAAAAAATTAGCTGCTACTGTTTTGCACCATCCTACACACTGCCTTTTGACAACGCCTATGGGTTGGGCCAGACTGCGCGGTGTACGCGAGGTGTGCAGCATAAGGTCCCGGGCCACGCGATTTGATCGTCGTGACTGAATCGCGACGAGACAACTGTTACAACATCATTCCATGCCGATCAACTTGCATTCGGTTGTGATACTTTCCCAGCCCGAAATTTTTGAATGTGACATGAAAATGAATGGAAATCTTGTCGAATAGATCGCGACGATCAAATCGCGTGAAGTCTGTCCGGGGCCTAACACATCATACTTGATCCGATTCGTGAAAAGCGCGCGCTTACTAATTTGTCATTTGGCGTTGTGTAGGTAATATCTGCTCCATGACCAAGGCGGTCGCCCAAATAGGTTGAAGACATGCAGGGCTGACGATTGCCCCGCCCGCACGCGGCGCGGGCAATCGTCAACCACAGATCGCGCGCAAGCTTCCTTGGATGTCCGCTAACCGCGCATGCGCGCGCCCTGTGGTTGACAATTGCCCGCGCGCCGCAGCCTTGCATGTTTTCAATCTATTTGGGCGACCGCCTTCGTCCTGCAGCAGCTATTAAAGGCAGTGGATCGGCAAAACTCAACTCACTCAACTCAACTCAGGATTTTAACGCCCAAGTATGAAAACATTGCAATCCTGATTGCACAGCAAGCCTTCCCTGCCGAGAAAATGGCTCTTAAACTTACACGCCGGGCTAATCTTACACGTTCCCGGACGAGTTGGCAATTTCTTCCTCACCATTGGAGGCTGGCCGCCGCAATGCTAAAATCATTGGGTCCCGCAACGATCCAGCATCATCAGCCTTGCTCCATTCGTCCAAATCCAAAGGGACGGGCATTGAAAAACTCTCGTTTTCGCTGTTTTCAAGCTCGCAGAGGTGGATTTTGATTAGTGTATTGAATAACCCAGGTAAGCGAAAATTTGATTAGGTTGAGATTTGCCGAGCCACTGCCTTCAAAGAGAGAGTTTTGGATGGCTGTGCAAACTCGCTGTAAGCGACGCCAAATGACAGAGTAGTAGGCGCGCGTTTTGCACGAGGCGGAAGCGGAGCAAGTGGAACAACTGGAACAAGAGGATCAAGTATGGCGTGTGTCGTATGGGGCTTATCGATTGCAGTGTCGGGTGCACCAGCATCTCCATTCCTGCGCGTGATTCTGCGTCTCTTCCCGGACATGCTCTCTAATCGTTTACAATCGACTGAGTCTTCGCCTTTCCCACGCTGGCGGCGGGAAAGTGATCAGAGAGCATGTTAGCCAAAGAGCTACAGAGTCCAGCCGAAGCGGCCGCGCGGGAGCGGAGATGCTCCCGACACTGCAACTAATAAGCCCTGTAGCTGTATTGTAGCCCTGTAGCCCTCCCCATGATATTATGCACCTGATACGCTGCGTATGCCGCGTACGCCGCACAGTTTGGCCCGACCCTATAAGAGAACATGGCTCAAGCATAGGGCTAATGGAAACAACTCTAGTATGACAGTTCGATATCTACATTGCCTACCGTACCAACCTGGTTTCGATGCTGAATTAATTGTGGACTGGTTGTGCATGTGCCGCTCACAACTTTCTTATCCATATCCTCAGTGGTCTGTAAGGATAAAAATATCCAAGCCTCCACTGATTAGAAAATAACCTCCTGACCTTTTCCTGCTCACTTATTGACATTTTCCCTTTCCTTGCATGTCTCCTGACTCAGATCCGCTACAGACATTCCAAAAAGTGAATAGTCAGTCTCACAGTGCTGTTCAATTGCCCACTTCCTCTGCAGAGGCGACTTCCGATCCATTCGATGCTGCAGATGAAGAGAAGGTCTGCGAGGCCGCAGACACCGTATCAGCTAAAACTGCTAAGCAATCTACGCCTCAGCGAAGTCTACCCCAAGTATTACCTTTGAGACTAGCTGGACATGTTTCAGAAGAGAGACGTTGAAACAATATCTCTAAAAGAAGTATCCTAAGCTCCTGAGGAGCGCTCTCCATACGAGAATCCATCAGCATTATGCGAACGTCGTTCACGCTATGCAGTGCTACCAGGCAATCGTTCTTAAACAGTCCAATAATTGAAGCATAGTTTGGATATATAGGATAGCTGACCTCAAGAGCAGACATTTTGTAAGTGATGGCAAATACAAGTCTGCTGAAGACATCAAACGATCGTCGAGCTCCCTCAGCCCTTAGAAAAGTTTCACATTTCCAAACGATATGCTCCACACCCAAGCGGAAAGCTGTCGAAAGCAGGTTTTCCACATTTTCATCTACAAAAAGTATTGCGGGTACTAGAGACTCTTAGGCGGTTTTGCCCGTAACGAGAATACAAGTACAAAAGACGGTGGTTCAGGATTTATTAATGAGTTAACAAGAGTGCAGCGAGTATGCGAGCAGGAGAACGATACCTTTCTGTTCCACGGTAAAAATGCAGGTCACGAGAGGGGAGTAAGTTCGGCCACGCCTATCTCGGCGTGACCTAAGGTCGGCGGGGCATCATCATCGGCGCGATGATACTCCCGCCGTGAGGGAGACAGCCAAAACACAGCATATGATATACAAAAACAACAATTTAATATCACATGTCGCATCCTTGATCTTGCTGGAGCAGGACTGAGCTGGGCATTGAGCAGACAGTGGACACGGTGATGGAGTCGGCTAGAGACGGGCTGTTGATGGCTGGGGACGGCTGGAGCTGGGCTGCTGCTGGACCGACAACGCTGGTGGTGTTGAACTTCTTGGGCTGAGGCGGGCTGGAGGCGTTGTGGCGTTGGACTTCTTGGGCTAAGGCGGGCTGGAGGCAGGTGACGTTGGACTTCTCGGGCTGAGGCGGGCTGGAGACGTTGTGACGTTGGACTTCTTGGGCTGAGGTGGGCTGGAGGCAGATGACGTTGGACTTCTTGGGTTGAGGCGGGCTGGAGGCAGGTAGCGTTGGACTTCTCGGGCTTGAGGTTGGCTGAGCGGAAGTTCAGTGCCGCGGACGTTTCGGTGCGTTATGTGGGGCTCGCCTGCTGGAGCAAAGGAGGAAATTGTGGCCAAGGCCACAATTTCCACACTTTACCCCGCAGTCATCTTCATGCGCTGCTTTCAGGCAGCGCAGGCAGAGCCCCATCGTCGCGGCTTGTGCGGCCTTCTCGACGGGATCCCTGAAACGAACGCACCTACCGGAAAAATGGTTGTCTCGGTTCTCCTCCACACTGCAAAATACGCAGTTGGATCTGGGTGAGGTCGTTCCAGAATCCGTTTGTTCTGCTCCACAATCTGGGCGTTCGACTCGAGGATTCTGCCGTTCTGCTCGATAATGGTTCTGCACAGCATCTCCAACGCGGCCAGCTTGGGTGCCAGGTGGGTGTCGTCGTAGCGGTCCAAGTCCTCCAAGGCTTCTTGTAGCTCCGCCGTGAGTGACATCGTTGGATGGTCGTCTTCACCATCCGCAGATATTTATAGGAGAAGGGAGGTTGTGTGGCTTATCTTATCGAAGCTAACATGAATCATTGTGCTTTCAATTACTGCTTTTACGATTCTTCAATGGAGTTTTACGACGCTTGATAATATTAGACGAGTTAGGTGTGAGAGTTACATATTACCGATTTGAGGTGCGAGGAGGGACAACGAGGTCATCACTAAATACGACATTTTGGGGGCACCAGTTTTGAGGTGTGAAGTCGCCTGCAGAGTAATGATAATTACGAGGTGTACGAGGGTATGTTTCTGAGGTGCGATGATGTATGTTTTGAGGTGCGAAGGAGGAGTTAGTGCTCTAGGGTAGGTGAAAGCGTACTTAAGGGCAGAGCTGCCACATTTTCTATGTACATTGCACTCTTTTCTTCTTTGCTTCATATTTTTTTTATATATTTGGATCATTTTCTTTACTCTCCTTCTTCTTACAAATGAGAATAAGCTAGTGTTAGAACTTTTTTGCATGGGTAGAGTACAATTTTCAGTAGAATGACTAGCAGCATAGGGCCGCATAAATATGTTAGTCCTACGAGAGTGAATGTTGAAGCGAGTATGAATGTTGCCATTTTCCAGTGGTTTCGTATTGTTTGAATTAGTGGGGTGATGTCTGGGATAGAAAAATCCGTTAACCGCTGATGTTTAATAGAGAGCGTGTGCTCAGAGGTTCCAATGTTATAGTTTTTGTGAGGAATGTGATAGTGAAGATGTGCTTGCAATCTGAGCTCACTTTCTGATGCTAAGCAATCTGATTTGCACGATTCGTCAATAAGGGCATATTCGAATGCTAGTAAGTGATAGGTTCTAACATTAAGTGGTCCGCATCAACCGTGAATTCGTGACTTTCGCAAATGACCGTTATTTCCATGCGTGTGTGGGAGTGGCATAGGGTCGTAAGCTTAGCTCCTTCCTCACAATCGTAGCATCCTGTTAGATTGACAAACTGTAGCTTGCATTCATTTTTGTCGACAATTTATGAGTTGTTCATTGTTCATTCGTGACTCTAAGGTTATGACAAATTCTCCATCATCTGTAAATGCGGCTATAGTCTCGTCAATCTGTTCGAGTTTTACATTAGGATTTGCATGGGGTAACGTGTAGCTTGAATTCTGTAGTGAGACTAGGGAATCCTCGGGGCACTGGCAATAGGCTGTGCCGTCACAGTGGCATTGAACTGTATTTCTGCATGTATGAAACTCCTTTTCTGCTTGAATTCTACTTGCGCATTCAACTGGGATTGAGAACTGTGACGGTAGTAGGAAAGCTTCACCTTCTGCTAGTGCAAATCTTTGGTTCATCAGTGGTGTTGTGGGCTTTTGGACCGAAACCGCTGTTATGTTGAATCCACTGAACGACTCCTTAATGTAGGGTTTGATGTGCAGACTCGCCGAATCCTCGCCATTCATTCTGGTTATTGTAACATCAATTTTATGGATGGTGTCCGTTCGGTGCACCTAACTACTTCGTAGACTGTTCGTGATGTTGGTTGATTTGCCACTCTGTAGAAGCGACAGGCTGGGAGTGGTAGGAGGCATCCACATGGTAGTCCCCCGCAAATGGATGTGCATCCAGAGTAACCCGGATATCCACTGTACTTCTTTAGTTCGCTTATCGTCTCATTTGATCTCACAGTTTGACATTTTGTGGGGCTACATGTTCCTGCCTCTGCGCACCTTTCTACGTAGTATACATGTGTTAGTGTGCTCCTAGTGAAGGTCTCTATAGCTTTCAGGCATCTCATTTTCATCGTCTTTTTGACTACTTTCACTAATGCGATTGTCTTATTGGCATGATGAATTTCGATGCAAGTTTCGTGAATCAGTCGACTAAATAGTAGTTCTTTACTATAGTGGTAATTGCAGGATGATTCTTCGCAAAGAAGATTCGCTGATTGGCGGGTATAACCACTTTGACAGGCGGCTGCGGACCCTATAAGCATGAGCGCAAGGCTCAAGGCGACAGTGCTGTATGGCAAGGGCGCCGGAAAGAAACGCTGAAGCGGAGTGTTCCGAGGAGCGTTGGAGGATGCTGGTGTTCTTTCCGCATCTCCAGCTAAGTTTTTTCTCGTTCTTGTTAATATGCCAATGGTCGCTACTAGTATTAGGACCAGGACGTAAATGAAAACTGCTAGTGTGGCGATTGCCGCAATGGGGGAGCATTGTGGGTTGCCTAGCAGGCTTTTTGATAGGAAATAGTTGTAATCGCAGAAGTTTGGTCTTGTGCAATATTTGTCAAACTTGAGGCTACTATTCGCTGTCAAGCTGATTTCAACTTTGACTTTCTCGTTGTGTGGGGCAATGGGGATGGCATAGGAGTTGGCACGCGTTGAGTTCTCAAGTGTTGTGCACCTGCCATTAAGACATATTTGAAAGGAAGTGTTCTGAGGTGGGATGTAAATTTTTCCGTTGTAGCACGAGATTTTTGAGGGTGTTATGATCCCATGGGCTGAGGCGGTGGATAACACGGATAAGACGAGGAAGATTAGCGGAAGTGGGGACCGCAATAGTATATTTTGATGCGTCAATCCTGCTTCAAAATCCCTTATGACATCATATGCCTTTGTTTTTGAAGCGCGCGCCAAATGCGATCTGTCTTTTTGAGAACACAATTAACAGCTTTTGCTCCCGCTTGATTTGTCTTATCAGCGTCGGGAATTCTTTCCACTGGAGCATTTTTGTCGGGAAGACTTCGTACCTCTAGCGGAAACAGCTTGTTTAGGGGGCGCTGAATGATTTTGCGGTTTGGTAGCATCACTTTAGCCGATCTGCACAAATTATCTGCACTTTTAATAATTTCAACGACTTTTCCGTATGACCAACTACTCAGATAATCGCCGGGGGCAGGCGGTCCGCAAACTCGCGCTTTTCTGCAGGCTGTCAGCAGAATTTTGGGGCGTGGCCAAACCTTCAGCGGGCGGTACTTTCGTCTTCTGCCAGCGGGCAGCAATACAAAATTTCCTGCAAGCGCTCCGCAGTTAATTTCTTTCAGCGAGCGCTGGCCAAATTTTCAGCAAGCGCTCGCACTCTTTTTAGGCATTTTCAAGCGTACGTCGAGCGCAGGTAAGACTCTATGTGGCAGAGGTGTCACCGTTGGTTTAGTTACTCAAGTTTGAGGTACTTTCTCTCAGCGGAAAGTACCTGAGGGTTGAGCGGTCCTCCACAAAGGACCGTGCGGCCCTCGAAATTTTTGCATATTCTCGCGGAAAGTCCGCGAGAATGCGGCCACTGCGCCGCAGCTAATCCATAAAGAAACCGCGATTGTTCTTCAAGCTTTCGTCTTTAATTTCGCCAACTTTCTTCCAAATTTCTGCAAGCGGGCCGCAAAAAATCAACGGACTATTTTTCCGGTGCCCGCCTGCCCATAAATCGCATCGCCGCTTGCCCCCGGCATTATCTGAGTACCTCTAGGGAGTAGGTCTTCTTCAATTAAAACTACCTCGCCTTCGACTGGAATCATTCTGGTCAAGTGGCGTGGTTGTTTGAGATTAGATTTTTGCGATTTTCTCAATGCGCTGAGGTATTCCGTGCTCCACCTTACCCAAAACGTGTTAGCTATACTTTCTGAGGTCTTATAAGCCTCGATAGCTTATCGCTCTGATTGCATGAGGTCAGGTCATAATTTGGGTCGGCGCTGGTATCGATAAACTCGTCATTTGGTAATGAGAATCGAAAGTTGCCTCGCAAGAAATCTACTGGCCTCAAGGGAATTTCTGTTAAATCGGTAGAGTTTAGCTTGGTAAGTGGTCGCGTATTGAGGATCGCTTCAATACGACATGTAACCGTGCACATTTCTGTGAAAGTAAGTCTCTTCCTACCAATGGACTTGTAAAATGCCTTTTTTGTGAGACCGACCAGTCTTTCCCATGCACCTCCCATCCAAGGGGCACCTGGGGGGTTGAAAAACTATTTTATCCTTGCGTAGGCGCAGTAGGACATCAAAGATTGGCTTGAGGTTTCGTTACAAGTAAACATTTTGTCTATAATGTACTGCCCAAGCTTTAAGTTAGTTCCGCAGTCGGTGCGCACAACTTTTGGTATCCCTCTGCGAGATATGAACCTGATGAAGCAATTTAAAAATGCCCCAGCGGACAGATTTTCTACCACTTCAAGGTGGACCGCTCTAGCTGTAAGGCAGGTATAGCAGATGTACATTTTCTCAAGCGTCTTGGATGTGAAGGGACCCATGAAGTCGCATCCAACGTTCTCAAACGGTCTTGAGGATATGACTCTGTCTTTGGGTAGAGGGTGCATGGCTGGCGCTCCAAATAGCAAACCTTGATATCTTTTGCAAATAATGCAGTTTTTTACATATTTTCGGTGTAGCTGCGATGGCTTTGGTATCCAGAAACGCTGCCTTGCAATTGAAAAGGTGTGTTCTTTTCCGCAATGCCCTTTTTTAGTGTGTATATCAAGGACAATTAGCCTTGCTAGTTCGGAATCCTCGGGTATGTATATAGGTGACTTGGTGTCCTCTGGAATGGCTGCATTTTGTAGTCTTGAAAAGTGGCGAATTATGCCATTTGAATATCGGACTATTTGCTTGTCCCGGAAACGTTTCTGCAAGATACTTAAGTCGATATTTTTGTGCTCGAACGTTAGAAGAGTTCGTTCTGCTGCACTTATATCGCCTGCAGTGATATTGGTTTCATCTTCGAATTTATTTTGATTTTGGAGTACAATATTTGTATTTCTATGGCGATTGGTTCTTGTTGCCCATTTTAGTAGAGCCTTTGCTACTAGCGCTGTTACCCGTAGAGCTGTGTCAAACTTTGAAAAACGCGATAGGCCCAGGGCAGACTTCACGCGATTTGGTCGTCGCGACTGAATCGCGACGAGATGTTACAACATCATTCCATGCCGATGAACTTGCATTCGGTTGTGATACTTTTCCAGCCCGAAATTTTTGAATGTGAAATGAAAATGAATGGAAATTTTGGCGATTAGATCGCGACGATTAAGTCGCGTGAAGTCTGACCGGGGCCATAGATCTATAAAATGCTCTCTTTTTGGCATTTTACTCGTATCTTCCAAAGCAGCCGTAATGACTACGCTAGGCTCCTCAGTTTCATAATTAGCGATAGTATCAATAGATTTGATTGGCCACTCATCTGCGGGTTTTTGAAGCCAGAGAGGTCCTCTGACCCAAGCATGGTTGGTTATTTCCGCGACAGTTAGCCCTCTGGTTCCTGCGTCAGCAGGATTATGATCAGTGGCGACGTAAAAGAAGTTTGTTGATATGCCAAGAGAGTCTAGTCGTTTCTTGATGATCATGATCTTTTCTCGCTGATTGCTAACGAATACGGGTAGTTTTTTTTTTGTTGATTTGACCCAGAATAGGGCAATCTCGCTATCGGAAACTATATGCAGTTCCGTGATACTCTGTGGAGTTGATGAGATGATGCTGTTTCCCAGTCTCGCCGCTATGAGTATTCCGAGTAATTCTAACCTCGGAATCGTTTGTCTACATTTTTTAGGTGTAAGCTTAGTTTTGCCGCTGATTAATGTAGACACTGTATTTGAAGGCAGTGTAATATAGGCGCATGACGCAATTGCTTCCGTGCTGGCGTCCGCGAAAACCCATAGACGTCTTTTCTGTTTTGGGTATGCTGAAGCATCTGGGTATAGATATTTTGGCCTGATCGACTTCGCTGCAGAGTTTCAGCCATTGCAAGCATGTTTTGTGAGGTAGTGGAGTCTTCCAGTCTATGTTCGTGTTGAAGATTTCACGCATCATAGTTTTCAGCCTAACGAGCAGAGGTCCGGTAAGTCCTATAGGATCGGATATCGAGTTTATCTGACTTACGACGTCCCGTTTTGTTATCTGAACTTTCTGAGGAAACTTTGTTTCGACTGTGAAACTATCAGTAACGGCGTCAAAGTTTACTCCGAGTAACTTTATAGCTGTGTTGTTCAGCCTGTCGCGAGCTGGGATCTTCTCATTCACTTCATGAGAATTGGAGATATACTCGCGTAAATTCATGCCGATCTTGTTAAATAAGGATTTCGACGCTGTGTACTTGTTGTAAGCTTGTTCCACTGTTTCTGCTTGCAGTAAAATGTTATCCACGTATAGGTTATTGGAGATTTCTCTCGCTAAATCCGTATCTTGCTGCGATAAGTAGGCGGTTATAGCCATGTTTAGAATGCTAGGTGACGCTGTAATGCCGAATGGTAATCTTTTAAATCGAAATTCCACGATGCTGTCCTTGGTAGGTGGATGATTAGTGTTTTTAAGCCACAAAAATCGGCAGAGATCCTTGTGCGCGTCTACTAGGCGGATTGCGTAAACGCGGCTTCAATATCACACAGTAGAATGATATTTTTGAACCGTGTAGACACGAGAATGTCATGGATTTTCTTGACTGAATGATGATTCTCCTTTATGAATGGCATTATTGAGAGAGAGAGTTGTCCCTTTTTACTAGATGATACATCAAATACGATTCTCAGTGGAACATTTTTGTGAGGTTTCCACACTCCAGAATGCGTCATATAGTAAATTCTTGCGGCATTCGGTTCGGGCATGCGGAATTCTTCTATTATTCCTTCTGCTAAGTATCTCTGTATGATCTCGCAGTACCACTGTTTTTGGTTTGGATTACTTTGTAGTAATCTTTGAGTTGACTGCAATCGTATTATTGCTACCGTGTAGCTGTTTTCAAGAGTTGTAACGCTTTCCTTCAACGGAAATGGAGCGGTTATGACACTATTTTCAAAAGAAATACTTTTTGCATAGTTTTCGAAGTATTTCTGCACTTTTTCGTCTGTTTGGCAGTCTTCTGGTGCAATGCCAAGGCCATCGAGCTCAAACATTTTTTTTGCAAAATTTCCTCTTCCGTGTGCGTGTGTATTGCAGTAAGACTGTGAGACAATGATTCAGAGTTGCCTTGTTTAGTAATGCCGCGACCATAAATTGTCGGCCCAGAAATGGTTTTCGCAATGTGAAATCCGCTAGGAGTTTTTATGCCATGTGCAGGGTCAGTTACTAGTTCGTGGTAGTAGTCAAGACCCACAAGTACATGCGGAGTTTGGAGCTCGCCTCGAATTTTTGAGTTCGCCAAGCAAATGCTATTTGATTTCAGGAATTCCACATCGCTAGGATCGAGTTTGACCGAAGGAAAGCCGTTTGTGATTACAGGTTTTGTTTGAACTGTCATACTCACTTCTTCTCCGTATGCTGTTCCCAGTTTTATTGGAACTGTGTGGCTTTGGAAACATTCTATATGACCGCCAATGCCGGACATAGCGCAGAGCTCAGTGGTTTGTTTTTTAAGACCAAGACGATCGGCGAGGCCTTCCTGGATGACGGTTTTTTTGCGCTCCAGAGTCGAAGAAGAGAACCTTTTCATAAATTTGTTTATCGGCATTCCATATGTTACCTTCAGCTGTCATCAATATCAGTTGTTTATTCGCAGCGCTGTTATCGACGATATCTTTGCTGTTATTTTGCGTTTCTGCGAACATTTGTGTGTTTGGTTAGTTCACTTTCTGTTTTTCGAAACGTTTGTAGTTGTTTCTTTGGTCTGAGTGTCGATTTCTATCGTTTCTATGGTTGTTTTGATTTTGATTCGCATTTCTGGGCCTGCTATCGTACGTAGGGTTGATGCGAGGCTCATCTTTCTTATAGCATAAACTAACGTGGTGTTTTTGGCCGCATAGGCCACAGTCTGTGTTTTGGCAATCGAAACTAGTATGGATGGGAGAGCAACATTTCCAGCAACGATTTTGCTCTCTCAAAATTTTTCGACGAGTATTCTGCTCAGTGACTGTCCGACAGTAAAGGGATGGGTGATTGCCCTTCTGGCAGAATACACACCCTCCGTCTTGATTGGGTCGTGGATTGATAGGTCTTGTTTTTGATTGAGTGACCTTATTAGTGGTCTGGTGACCTAATCTGTTTTCTACGTATGCTTTGGCGTCTACTTCTGTTTTGAGTATGCCCATGAGGTCATCTATTGTTTGCTTTTCATGTGACCGACTGGCTATCAAGACTGATCGGACAATGTCTTGGGGGAATTTAGACAGAATTGTTTCTCCCCACATGGGATCGCAAGTGTTACTCACGTTGTAGCCTGCGGAAATCATCTGATTGGTTAACATTCGGATTTGAGAGAAAGTGTGGATGCAGGATTCTGGTGTATTTCCTGCCGCTCTCATATTGACGAGTTTTTGTACAATTTGCGATCTGTTCGTAGGGTGATTGCAGAAAGTTTCCTTGAGGGTTTTTATGAGCCACTCATAGTTTTCTGGAACGAGTTTGATTCCTTTGATGGCTGTGTGTGCTTTACCCTTTAAGCATTCCATCAAATGGAGGATTTTCTCCATTACATCGATTTCTTGGTTATTGTGGACTAGAGTTTCGAATACGGACCAGAATTCTGAAAAACCTTCTGGGTCACCGTAAAACTTTGGTAACGAAATTTGTGGAGGTTTTATTAGTTTGTTTGTCCTCCTAACTGCAAACTCGAGATTTGGGTCTGTTACTGAGGGTTGTGATGAGCTTGGACTCGCCTCATTTTGAAGACTAGGCTGGGATGAGACTGGATTTGTTTCGTCCTGAATACCATTTTGTTCTAGATCTTCATGGTGTACGCCTTCAGCACTGTGTTCTCCGCTGTCTAGGCCTTCATCTCTCTGCACTCTGATGGCAGAGTATCCCAATGTTATCTCCATATTTTCTCTAATGCTTTTGGACTCGTCTAGTCATGCTGTAATTACATAGACCAAGTCGTTAGCTTCAGCGATAGCGCCTTGCAGCTTAGATTCTTCTTCTATCTGCTCAATCTCTATCATTATCTCTTTTCTATCTGTTTTGCTTTTACATTTCTTGTATTCTTCGCGAATTTCGTTGTAAAGCGTCTGAAGGCTCTCTCTCGCTTCCTTCAGCTGTTTGATGCTACTCTGCAAGAGCGCAATCGTCGACCTGCATTTCTGGTAGTTTTCTTCGTCTACCGTAGGATAATTTACTGCATTGCTGTACTCGCTGTACCTTGACACTAGTGTTTTCAAGGTGTTTGCGCTAAGAATGATCGGCGTTTTGTGGAAGTGAAGCGCCATTTTGATCTAAACTAGCGATTTATGTTCAAGTTGTCCGCTTTCAACTGAATTGCAGCGGTCTGTCAGATTTATTTTGCTGACAACACCCGATTTGTTATGTGGGTGACTTCTTCCCTTTTTTGTTTCTTTTCGGGATGAAGATTTACGGCTTTTATTGTGCCGAGTGGTTGCTTAGCAGCTAGTCTCGACTCCTGGCTATCACAGATGTCACTCTGAGATGCGGGAGTAAGTGGCAACTTTGGCCGATGCACCAAGCTATATCGGGTACTAGAGACTCTTGGGCGGTTTTGCCCGTAACGAGAATACAAGTACAAAAGACGGTGGTTCAGGATTTATTAATGAGTTAACAAGAGTGCAGCGAGTATGCGAGCAGGAGAACGATACCTTTCTGTTCCAAGGTAAAAATGCAAGTCACGAGAGGGGAGTAAGTTCGGCCACGTCTATCTCGGCGTGACCTAAGGTCGCGGCGGGGCACAATCATCGGCACGATGATAAAAAGTAAGCAATGACAGGTATAGAGTCATAGAACTAAAACCAAATTGAAGATGAAACTGTGCTTACCAGTGACTTCTGCAAATGGTGGATGAATGGCTTTCAAAAAAGTAATAAAGTCTTCAGCATTGACACCTCTTAATAGATATATCCCATCTTCCTGATACACGGTTGAAGGCAACGTTGTCACATCGATCTCTAAGTGAGACGAATAGGGCTGGGCGCGAAAACGATAACCACAGTTAGTGACAGTGGGTTGCAAATTTAAGAAAAATTTCAAGTTCATATAAATCTGCCCAATATAATTACGGAAAGAGACGGTTGCGTTGCAGGGGAAGCCAAAGGGCCGTCGCCTTGAGCAAAGGATGTCATCGAAGAGCAGGTATCGGTATCCGCTACGCATTTGGCAAATTACGTACCCTTTGTTTCACCAGGAATGTCGGGCGGAAGGCGGGGCTTGGATCGCTAATCAACTTTTGCGAGAAATGCTATCTATTAATTTTCTGGGACTGATGAGCGATAGAAGCCTCGCCTTCGATCAGGGCCCGGCACGAGGTGGGCAAATGACAAACTGGAAATCGTTTTTGGTGGAAAAAGCAAGGGGGAAATCGTTTTTGCAGGGTCCGGGGCGGAGCCCCGGAAGAAGATTCCAAGTGCAAGCAAAAGAAGGTCTAATCATGCTTATTACCTCATACATCCGATTCACTGAGAAGTAGTTTTCATAATCCTCAACGCACAGTAGAGTTCGCGCGCGTTACGCCGCGCCCCCGCATGCGCGACGTCGCATAAGCGATGCCGTTGAATAGCATAATTACATGATCAGTTCTCATTGCAGGCGTAACGATATAGCACCAAATTATGTGAGCGAACGAAGAGAGCCTAGTAGAAACAAAGTATGAAAATTAAAAAGTTATGTGAATGGAGGAGTAATAAGCATTTTTTCCAAAAATTTTGCAAAACTGGTAAATGAAAATGTGAATTCAAATGGCTCGTTTGCAGCGCACAGATGACCATACGGTATGGAACTTGGTAGATACATGAACACAGGCCTGCAAGGCTTAACTTAGAAGTTTCATTGAAAAATTATGTGACTGAAGGTTGGGGCGAGCTTTTTTCTGAAAATTTCCCCCTATCAAGAAAATGGAAAAATGGCTCGTTTGCAGCGCAGAGTAAATGAAATTGTGCGAGCTTGGGGTGTATACGCGCAGTAGGACTAAGGAAGAATGTATGAAAAATTATGAAAAACTTATGTGAATAAAGAGCGTGCTAAATTTTTTTCCAAATTAGGTGGGCAATTGCCCACCTAATGCCCACTTAGGTGGGCAAAACTTTCAATTCACATAATTTTCAAAATATTTACATAAATCTGTTGTACACCTAGATTTTACTACATGGTGAAATTTTGGTTCCGAAACTCCTCGTCCTGTTCTTGTTAGAGCTCAAAATCGCATCAGCAGCCTAGCTAAGCTATAGCTTTCTAAGATGGAAAGCGCGCCCCAGTCAATCGATACGCGCGGGAACGGCGTCTCTCATTCCTATGACTGCATTACTTTGACATTTTCTCATTCCTTCATCATTTTTCTTGCTTACTTTTCTTCCTGTTTTCTTTATCTTGATACGGCTGAGGAGTAATTTGAGGAATTTGAGCAATTTGGGCGCTTTTGAGCCCTTTTAAGCGAAGTGTGGCCGGTACTCTCGTTGCATAAGCACAAAGCGTCATTTTTGGGCTCAAGGGGGTATTCGTAAAAAATATTAGGATCAAAGGGAAATTCATTTTGGAAAACCCCGTTTGCACACCTCGTGCCGGGCCCTGCCTTCGATCCGCCACTCGCAGCGAAGCAAACTGTATACAGCCTGCATGATTTTCCGCGGGGACCTATAACGAAGGCGGTAGCTCTCCACAAGGGATCCAATTTGGAATGTCTAGTTGAGCCAACCCCTGTCGCATGGGCAATTCATATCTAGGCCTAATTCAGAATCAGATTTTTCGTGCGATCATTGGGTGTACAGTTGCCTGGAAGCCGCCTTCAAAAGCGCAAGCACTGCACGGATTTGGCAACGATCCAAAAAATTAAAAATTAAAAATCAAGTTACATTACACTTGTTAGATCCTCAATTTTGAGCTTTCCACTGACATGCGAAGCCTCGGGAAATATCTTTCCGTTCCAAAATAAAGCATAAAATAGTTTCCAAAATTAGCTGATACATATCCTTTGTTCCACCAGGAATATGGCGGAAGGCTGGCTTGGATCGTCAATCAACTTTCACAAGCGTGCTCTCCAATCATTTCCTGGGATTGATTAACAAGAGAAGACCTGCCTTCCACCCGTCACTCGCAGTGAAACAAAGGTCATGCCGGATTGCAAGACGTTCCGCGGGGACCTAAAAGGCGGTAGCTCCCCATAAAAAATCCAGTTTGGAAAGTCTAATCGAGCCAACCGTCCTGCCGCTTGAAAAGTTCACAGCTATGCCTAATCCAGAATCAGACTCTCGTGCGATCATTGAGTGCACAGTTGCCTGGAAACCGCCTTCAAAAGCGCAAGCACTGCGAGGACTTGGCAACGATCCAAAAATTGTGGGTTTACGCGTATAGTAAGTTTCAACTTTGTTTAAACGGAAATTGGACCGGCGGAGTCCGCACCGCGACCGTTCGCGCCGTTGTACCGTCTACGTATAGGGCATAACGCCACCATCGGCCGTGGGTACCCAGGGGAAGAGGCAGCGCGCGCGACGCGAGCGAAGGAGATTGTACTCCGAGCGCGGATGCTTGCCTTGTTCTTAAACTCATGACGTTGATTCATCCCGTGTTCTCTTGTTAGGCATTAGATTCCGTACCTGTATCGATTTCTAAACATTTCAAATGGTGGCGCTGTTCGAATGAAGAATGATCAAGCAGAGACGGTGAAGCGCATCTTTTGCTCATGCACAGCAAAAAATTGTCATCTATTCCGAGTTGAGGAGACTCGAGCACAGTATGATGTGAAAATGTTATTGTTCTTTACCCCATGGTTGGTTTACTACTAGAAATTAGATGAGAAACAAGTACAAATTTGTTAAACAACGTGCTCAACGTTCTGAAGTCTCCTAATCTCAGAATTGGCATATAATCAGAAAGACAAATTCAAGTCACAGTCGTAGAAAGCCGAATTAGCCTTTTCCATTATCGATTTGATTGAAAAGAAGTTTTAGCTTGCCTATGCTTCTCATTTCGCGTGAAACATGGAAAACAAGATATTTCAACATGCAGTTGAGTACGAAATGAAGTTCATCAGATACACAAGAGAAGCCTCTGTACAAATCATCTAAAAAAAGAACGATATTCAACCCTAGCCACAGATACAGCGACGCTCGGGTACTAATTTCGCTGCCCGCGTCACGCTTTCGCAGCCTCATCCCATGGGTGTTCACTATACTTTGGACTGAATCGAATAAATATTCGAGTATTCGAATAAAGTATTCGAATAAATTTTATTCGAAATTCGATTATTCGAAAATTTCGAAATATCGAATATATCCGATATTCGCTCATTCGAAAATTGTCAATTTCGAATTTATTCGATTATTCGGTTATTCGAAAAATTTGATTTCCGAAAATATTCAAACATTCGAATATTTATTTTCAGAAGTTATTCGATTATTCGACAATTTCGTATAATCAAATAACTACATGACAGGTCACAGTTTTGACTACTATACCAGCAAACATCGTTTGTTGTCCAAGTTGTCCACTGCATGGAGTCCTTCATTGTGCTAATTCGATCAAAATTTGTTTGAATATTCGACATAATCAATGCAAAATATTCGTTTATTCGGATTTATTCAAATACAGAGTGTCCAAAAAAGATGTGCACACTGTTTGATCGTTAATAACTCTCTTGTTTTCATGTCTTTTACTGAGCTTGATATACCATTCTCTAGAGCGAGGTTTCCTTAGATTTACAGTATGGAGCGAATCACCAGTCACTCCTCATTAAATCTGAAAATATGTGTAGCAAGGTTTTCAGGCGTGTTGACTTCGTCACATGACTTTTCACCAGTTTTTCAAGCTTTCTTGATGGCGTATTTACATTTTTGAGGAACATTGGAAAGACAGTTGTCAGCCTAATTTTAAAATAACTTATGAAAAAAGCACTATGAAGCGCAAATTTCATATTTAGAATCAGCGACCACGATTAGCCCATTTCAAAAGTTTCTGGCTTGTTTGGCTTTCTTTTAGAGGCAAAATACCGGCAAAATACCGCTTTTGATGGCTTAAAATCATCCTCGAGGTTTCCATAGTGTTTCAGAGTAATGAAGAGCGATCGATGATTTATTCCACGCGGCAAATCTAAGTTGAACCTCGCTCTACCGAATGGTACCTTAAGCTCGACAAAAGACATGAACGCAGGAGAGTTATTAACGATCAAACAGTGTGCACATCTTTTTGGGACACCCTGTATATTCTAGTATTCGGATTTTTTTTTCAAGTCGAATATAATCGATGTTCGATTACTCGACATTTTTGTTTTTCGAAAATATTTGGTATTCGAAATATTGGACATTTCTTGTTTCTGAAAATATTCGGAAATCGATTATTCGATATTTTTGATTTTCGAATACATTCGGTTATTCGATTATTCGAAAAAATTCTCGAATATTCCAAAGTATAGTACCCACGACCGATGGTGGCTGATATGCCCTATATCTTCATTCTAATCTATCTCGCTGAGCCAGTGGCGGTGCGGACGCGCTGCTCCATGTGGCATGTTCGCCTACTCCGATTTGGAGCGGACTATAGGCGGCCTTCAAAGCAAAGGTGTGATAGGTAGGTTAATCGAAATTAGAGAAAAGCGGGCGTCCCATACTCGTGAAATAAGGGTAATTCAATGAAAAATCTTGACAAACCTTGCGGGGAAGTACTATTTGCATTCTCAACATCTTCAGTACACAAAGCTGGATCATTCAGAGTAGTTCTAAAATTAACTCTTATAGTTACGAATTCCGTGATATGTAAAAATATCTAACAATAAGTTTTTACTCACTGTGAGCTCAAAACATCAAATTCGCTACATGGAGATCTGTATGAGGTAGAAACGGGAGTGTATTCGCGCGGCGGCACCATTCGCTCCAACAATGTTGCAAATCTTCGTGAATTGAACAAAAGATACTGAATGCAGAATCAGTCATACTTCCAAGCAGAAGCTGCTAAGGCCTCAGACAGAGTTCACGCGATTTGGTCGTCTCGATTTAACCCCTACAAGACAATTGTTACGAGTTCATTGCATGCATTTCGGTTGTGATACTTTTCCAGCTCGAAATTGAAGAAAGTAGAATGAAAATGGACGAAAATCGCGGCGATTAAATTGCGGCCTCTGTCCGAGGCCTAACTGTTACGAACTTCTCGAATGACGTATACACGAGTATCGCTGTTCTCGAAGGTGATGCAAGCGTTTGTCAGTTCAGAAGGCTTTGTGAAATCATGCTCAAACATCGCGACATCTCTAAAATGGAAGGAGAAAAAGTGAGTTGCCGTTCGCCGAAAACGCAACCTGCAGCCTGAGACATCTTGCAGTCCAATAGTGATTTTGATAGGGTTCCCCAATTCAGTACGAGGAACTGCAATAGCGGTCGATCGCTGTTTACTGTGGAAAGTGCTTACAACCTATAAAGAAGTAGAAAACTAAGAGACATTGAACATTCAAATGAAAATAACGCTTTGAGAAAATCGTAACGCCCTGGTCTTCAGACAAACCTTGCTGATTCCTGGGATATGAACAGTGACAACAGCTGTGCACTGCCATGAACTGCCTTCTACGCCACGATTGCATGATAAGATGATATTCGCATGTTCCTTATCGTCTTTGACTTCAATCTCCCTCAAAGAGCGTGATTATCATTTGGTGCATCATAGTTCACGCGATTTTATTGCCTCACGATTCTCCTAAGGCCCCGGTCAGACTTCACGCGACTTAATCGTCGCGATCTAATCGCCAAGATTTCCATTCATTTTCATTTCACATTCAAAAATTTCGGGCTGGAAAAGTATCACAACCGAATGCAAGTTGATCGGCATGGAATGATGTAACAGTTGTCTCGTCGCGACTCAGTCGCGACGATCAAATCGCGTGAAGTCTGCCCGGGGCCTAACAATGCAATCGTTACGATCCTAATCCACGACGACCCTCTTGTATTTCGCTTGTGGTAGCTTTCCGAACGACTAGTCGTGAGTGACTATCGCAACCGAGATGTAAGGTGATAACGGGCAGTGGATTCGCAACAGAGTCAAGCTTGTGATGCGACTGTCGCAATGGGGGGTCGTAAAGAGGGTATCTAAGGTGGGGGGGGGGGTCGCAAGAGGAGGTAGTTGAGCTAAAACACACTAAGCTTGAGACAGAATCAAAAAGCAGATAATTAGTTATGTTCTTCAAAATAAATCTGTAAAAAAGTAGAAATCAGAATAAAAAAGATAAGAAATCTGTAGAAAACCTCAAAAAAACAAAGAGCTTAAAACACTTTTGAAGGTTGTATGATTCGATAAAAATGCTAAATTTACCGATTGTCCTAGAAATCCTACTTCTGAACCCTTCCTGAAGTCTCACACACTCGACAAAAGCGAATATCTTTACCAGCTGTGACCGTCATGAATTTCTAAATCCTTTTGCAACGTTTTTCACGGATCCATATAATTAATCTGTACTTTGGAGATGCTCTGCTATATTCAGTGCAAAATTTGGTGTTATTTTGTCAACTCTGGGTCTCTTATGATTTTATGTATGGTAGCAAAAATGAGGAAGGGGGGGGGGGATCGTATCTGCGCCTCATCTAAATTTCTCCGGCGCTATTGAAGCTTGTTAGCTGCAACTTGCTGTAACACAAAGCCATCTCTCTTTTTTTATCGTAAGAATTTCAGGCTGTTTCATAACTTGGACTCTGTACCTTCGTGTCGTGCGGTCGGTCTCAACTGTCTCTCTCGACAATGCCTGCCACTAGGACTAAATCGAAGACTTCCAAGAAAGTTTCCCAGTCCCAGCCCGTTATTACTGCTGACTATTCTCAAGCTACCCTCCCGTCGTCGCCCATCGGTAAAGAAGAGGTAATTAGTCGGCTTTATGCAGTCCTATCTGATAAGGCCCCAGAGGCTCTCCCTTTATTGGATCAATTGATCCAAATTTTGACACATGGTCCACGAACTATCGTGGAGACTGAAAAAAGGAAGAGATCCCTTGTCATTTTTGGGGTGCGTGAAGCCGACCCTGACCTTGAGCCCTCTAAAAGGGCAGTTAGTAGGGCAGTTTCCATTGACCCAGGAGGAACGATCGCGAGATCAGGAGCTCAGAAAGCGAGCACACGAAATCAATTCTGGACAGTACAACGGTGAAAAGGTATACGTAGTTTATAGAAATGAACTTGTAAAAGCGGCCGATATCCTTAATATAAAATCTGCGCGTGCAAAAAACTAAGTAATGATCCGGATCAATGGAAATCTTTTTGTTTATTGTTCAATAGTAGGAGTCTTTCAAATAAGCTGCTAGAATTCCATCATTTGCTTTCGACCAAGAAACCCCTTTTGGTTTTTGTTACTGAAACGTGGCTAACTCCAAAGATCTCCGATAATGAAATTATTTCCGAGTTACCGTATTCTATTGTAAGAAAAGATCGGATAGGAAGAAAAGGGGGTGGTGTATGTGTACTGATACATGATGAAATATTGTATGAGAACATTTCTATTGACTCCTCACCCTCAGCCGATGTATTAGCATTTGATGCATATCTCTACCATTTCGAGAAACACCGCTTCATCTTGATCTATCGCCCACCCAATATATCTCGCATTGAAGATGATGATTTGATAGCCCTGTTGTCTAATCTTGCTGCCAATACCTATAAAACTACAATTTTGGGCGATTTCAACTTGACCGATGTGAACTGGAGTGATAGAAAGGCTAGGTTGCTTTCTTCTAAGCGATATATCGAGCTTTTTTATTCTCTTGAGATGACCCAGCTTGTGAACACCCCCACTAGGGAAGGATCGATATTGGACATCATTCTGACGTCATCTGACACTGTGAACTTTGTTGGCACGACTCCCCCGCTTGGTTTTTCAGACTATGCGATGGTTGAATTTTCTATTGATAGATCATGCACAGTTAAGTCGGATGACCACATTCGCGATTTCAAAGCTGCAAACTTTGGGGAGATAAATGCTCAGCTCATGTCTGTTGATTGGTTTCAATTGTTTGAAAACTATTCCGATATTGATGATGTTTATTCTCGTTTTGTAGCACTATTATCTGAACTGATTGAATCCTACGTTCCCTTTAGAAAGGGTAAAGATGATAAACCCGCATATCCTAGACACATACAAAATCTTCTAGAGCAAAAGAAAAGGCTTTTTCATGAAACTACACGGCCACTGCGATTTGTTCAATATAACCTAGTGTGTCATAACTTGAACCGTCATTTGCGTCGTTTTTTGAATTATAAGCAGCGCAAAATGACAGCGTTCAACATGCGAGAGCTTTTTGGCTTTATTAAACGCCGAGTAGCTACTTCAAGAATTGCAACTACTCTCAAAGATGAAAATGATCAAGTTCTTCTCTCGAATTCTGATAAAACAGAAGCTTTCGCCAATTTTTTTGTTAAGTCCTTTACTGAAACTAGATTAGAACATTCTGCACTGGAATCACAAACTGAGGAAACTTTAGTTATTCCTGTGATTACACATGAGGCGGTGTATAAATTACTGAAGACTACCAAGGCATCACTGTCTCTGACGTCAGAAAACCAGCCTTTTTCTATAAAAACTGTGCCAGAGCACTTAGTGCTCCTCTAGCGCATATATTCAACATCTCCCTTATGACAGGCGCAGTACCAAGATTATGGAAAAAGGCTGTGGTCGTCCCTATACCTAAACGTACTAGCGCAACCAGAGTTTCAGAATTCAGACCCATCAGTATTTTACCAACTCCATGTAAGATAATGGAAAGAATTCTTGCTCCCTTGATTTTAAATTGGTGCATGAAATTAAATTACTTCCCGGATGAGCAGCACGGATTTATCCCTGGATCTTCTACGACTACTCAACTAGTAAGGTGCTGCCAAGATTGGATCAATGCGCTAAGCAACGGTAAATCTGTTGAAGTCATATAATTAAATCTGAACTAAAGCCTTTGATTCTGTTAATCACTTGGGTCTTTTGGCTAAACTCGCAAGTATTGGTATTAGAGAAGACCTTTTGGCCTGGTTTGAATCTTATCTTTCGAATCGGTGTTTTTCTGTCTTTTTCCAGGGACGTAGATCCTCGGAAATGTGTGCCCCCTCGGGTGTACCTCAGGGTAGTGCCCTGTCTCCGTTGCTCTTTAATATATACACTATGGAACTGCCTAGGCTGCTGAAATTTGATACTCGGATCAGTGTGGCAGCGTATGCTGACGATTTGAGAATTTATGCTTGTTATGAAGCAGATGAGCGGGAAGTATTTGAAAAATTGAAGCTATCTGTGCATCATATGCTAAGTTGGTGTGAGAGTTGGGGGTTGAGAGTGAACTTAGCGAAGTGCCAAATACTGAGATTAGGAAAGAGGACTGCTGAATTTGACTACGTACTCCCCTTGAAAAATCAACAAAAGGTTCGGGATTTAGGCATCATAATAGAATCTCCTTATGGATACTCGACCCACATTGATACAGTAGTTGCTAAGGCTACGCGTACCATGTACTCCTTGTTTATGTTCAATCTTTTGACAAATCAGTCTGGGTGAGACTGTATAAAGCGTACATTCTACCCATTCTGTAGTACTGTAGTCCAGTTTGGAACCCTAGTTACAAAAAAGACATCATTAAACTCGAGAAAGTACAACGTACATCCACTAGAATCTTATTCTACCGCTTGTTCCCAAACAAGGAGTACCCTCAAGCTCTTCCTCATTACAAACATAGGTTGTCCATTCTTGGCCTCAAAACTCTGTATCACAGACGTATTCTGGCTGATATACTATTAGCTCATAAAATTATACGGCAGGAGGTGCGTTCAAAACTCTCCGATTTCTGGACGCTGCGTCCTTCCCCTAACCGGAGATCAAGTTTTAACGTTTTTACTTGTAGGTGCAAGGGATGGCGTAGACAACTGATGCAGAATTCGTTTGCTAGCCGTGTATCACGACTAATCAATCGTCTTCCTGTCGATGCTCTCTGTCAGGATTCGGTCAAATTTAAACAATTTTTACTTAACAACGATATTTTTGACTTGCTTGGAATAGAAGATTTAGATTGAATTCCTTTTGGCAAGACGCGAGTACCGATATTTTTTAGGCGCTTTGGTTTTCTCCTTTCTTGATCAGCTTGCACTGGGAAATAGTTAGCATGTCTTTAATTTTTTTTTAATGCCCAGAGTTTAATTATGTCGGTAAGCCTGGTTCGACAGGGTTTCAGTCGGTATACCTGTCAATCCGAAGGTTCCAGGCATGCCTTCCGGTGTTAGGGCGCACCGATGTACACTCTGCCGACTGGTGTGCACTATCACATAGCTAATATGCTACTCCACACTCAGTACTCTGATCTATTAGAGGAAAAGCTGCCTATGATTACAATCAACACTTCCTATGCGGTAGATTAGCGTCAGTGTTTGTTAATGTTACTAAAAGTTTAGTTGAGTTGATCCGCTAACTCATGATGATGATTGTAGCGCACGTCATGTGCATGAATAAATAAATAAATAAACTTCCCCGATGAGGTACAAAATTTCAAGCTCAAAAATCCCACTTTTTGCTTTTTAGGATCGCATCTAAATTTGCAAGAGTCGCATCTAGATTTTTTTTTCGAGCTTACTGTAAGGTATAGTCCCCTCCACAATTGCTGCTACCCTTGGTCTGGTCTCATATCTGCCACGTGTGACTAACATGTTGGCAACGTGGCAACAACATGTTTGCAACATGCAGCAACATGTTGGCGTGGCCAAAATGTCCTGCCAACAAGTTGTGGCACGTTGCCAACATGTTAACCACACGTAGCAGGTCTGAGACGCAAACCAAGAGTGACAGCAAATGTGGAGGGGACGATACAGACTAGTACCTTATTTTCAGGTGTATAAGCCGCGTCCTAGCTTACATCGACCAGCCCGAACACATGAAAGGATCTCGCAACCAAAGGACCCTATACCGTGCTGCGTATTGCCTGAGAGAATCGTGCGCCATAAGAATCGCTTCTCGAAACACAATGAAGCGGCTGAGCAGCTCGTTTCAAAATGTGGAAAAGTGCGGCTTATACACCTGAAAATAGGGTAGATTTTCCATTTTGGTGCGCTTGCGGGTGGAAAGTTTGCAGTAAATTTGCGCATGAATAAATAAATAAATGTGATGCAGGCTACTTGCGCGCGCAAATTGCCGGCACTTCAGGCATAGCTATTTGTTCACGCGCAAACTTCATCGCACAACTTGCACCCAAGCCCTTGGGCAACGGGCATAGTGTCCACGATTTCGTCGCTGCGATTTCATCGCCGGGGAAATCGGTGGTTTGGGCGACGAGATCGCGACGACGAAATCGTCCGTCGCGCGTGCATGGACATAGTGCGCGCGATTTCGTATCTTTGCAAACACAGGGCAGGTGCCCGCAAACTGAGCAAACTGTCCTCGTGCGATAAGCGTTATTCCACTCACTTCACTCTCAGCATAAATCCCTTATGCCGATCGTGATGGAATCGAGTACAAAGAATTCCCACATTTTGCCCACCTTTCAACAAATCCAATTTTCACGGCTTACCAGTTCTTAGCATAGTGAATCTAACGTGGGAATGTCGGCCTAGCCAACGCTACTTTTAAGACACTCTTCACCAAATTTCTTAGGTGAAACAAGCTGATACGTGGATTTGTAGTGCTTTAGCAAAGACCCACATTAAACACCTTTTCAAAAAGTCGAGCACAGCATCACTGCGAAGACAAAAACACAAGTATAAACGTTCGGTGTTGGTGCACCAGTAAGGACGAGAATTCTGTTCTTATATGGATAGCGAAGCGTAAGGATATGCAAACAAGCAGAGTGATATGTATTAACTCTGGGAGAAGCAAACATCCAACACAAAAATCACCCAGAAAACAACCCAAAAAACCATCTTGTCAAAAATACTTAATACTTTAATAAATACTTTCAAAAAACAAGAAAAAGACGTCGAAGTTGGAAGTATCTTTGTACATCTAATTCAAACAACCATTTCTTTTTTAAACAAAAACAAATGAAACATCAGCGCCTGTCTACAAAAAAATCCTCAAGATATCCCTCGCATCTCAGCGATACCCATCGCCCGTGCAACACGCTTTACGCGACTCGCTGTTTTGCCGAAATCGCGGCGATTATCGCTGCAGAACTATGCCCTAGCTAAAAAGGGTCCGCGATCCGTCGTGCCGGATGAGTATCACAAGCGCCGTAGCAGACGCATAGACATGCAACGAGTGCGTAACAGTTGTCGTACATTCAGAAATCGCAGCGCGACGGTATCGTGGACACTATGCCCTAGGCCCCCCACCTTGCGATTTTCCTTCTACCGTCAGAGCGCCCATGCCGCAATGCTATAAGCATAAGGGTCCCGGAACGACTCTGCGCCTTTGCCATGCCGGGCTTTGCGTTCACTCGTCCATGTTTGAAATTATTGTTTGAAATCCGTGAAAACAAGGATGGCTTTTAAAGAAGGCTGCTGTTCCACATTAGTTGACCAAAAAAATCGTAAATTTCGTTAAAACTTCGTCTAGGAGGGGGTGGGGGGGGGGGTTATTTGGCATGCTGAACACGAATATGATGTTTATTTCGTGCGACAGCGCCATCCGGTGGAGTTACGGTAGAATTACGTTAAAGGCTCAAAATCACGGATTTGTCCAAAACTTGGCCCAGAGGAGTTATTCGGCTCGCTGATGCTAAATATCACATTGGTTTTAGACCGTAGCGTTATTTTCTCGTGTTACGGTAGCTACACGGTAACGGGTGTAAAGCATAGTTCTGCTTGAAAGGGGTGTACGGCGATTCGGACGATCGTGAAGCTTTGCACACACAACCATCGCCGCGCGCTACACACCCTGCAGCGGCTTTTGTTTAAGCAAAGCACAGGGGAACGATACATTTGCCGGTTTGTGATTTTGACCCCTATCGTGAAGCTACTGTAATCATGCAGGGAGACGTTTTCGTGCAAAGTGTGACATCTCTAATCAGCATGTCGAATAACCCCTCTGTGTGAAGTTACAGAGGATTTTGAGATTGTGACCCCCTACCGTATACCCACCGCAACCCGAGAAAATGACGCTCGGTACAAAACCAATGTGATATTCGGCGTCAGCGGGCCGAATAATCCCGCAGGGCCAAGTTTCGGGCAAATCCGCGATTTTGACCCTTCACCTAGTAATCCTGCCGTAATCCCAACGGATGGCGCTGTCGCATGAAATAAACGTCATATTCTTGTTCAGCATGCCGAATAACCCCCTCTAGACGAAGTTTTAGCCAAATTCACGGTTTTCATTTTTTGGGTCAACTATGTGGAGTAGCGCCAATGCTCCTTTATATTCTCAGTACGTCGATTTCTGGACTATTGCTTCTCTGCGAGTATTCTTATTCATCTAGAGATCGTTGATCTGTCGGTTCCTGCTACGCGCGGAGAACATAATTGGAGGTTTTGGTTGTCTGATATTCTACCGCATTTCTCAATCTGTGCTTACGGCTGGACGCACTCCAAAAGCTGTAAGTTCTCCTTCTCAGACAATCGGTGTCATAGTCGCGGCGGACAGTCGAAATCTGGCAGAGCCGCGGCGGACCCAATTGACCATTGAGAGCCGGGCGAGGGGGCGGTCCCTTCTTGTAGGTCACGGTGACGTCACAAGCAGGCGAGTGGGACCCTTCTCCGGGACGCGCAAATCTCTGCTCCGGAGATACGCCAGGGGCGGTATGTAACAGTCGCCCGTCCGGGTAAGTTACCCGGACAGATAGTTTTCGCTTCATAGCTCGGTGCGCTGGGAATCTGTGTTCTTCCTTATTTGTTTATTTATTGGAGACTCTACTACCCTAATATTGTAGCACAATAGCTAGCAGCACTTTGCTGTATAAGCTAAAATAATTCGTTATTTGTATGATCCCGAACGGGATCTCCCACTGATCACGCTCAATTTCAGAGTTATTTATATCCGCAAAAACTCAATGAAGACGTCACAGTGTTTTGCTGTGGATCTATTACGACAGTGCTACGCATGTTTTTAGTAGCGCAGATGACATGTGCAAGTTTTGAGTTTTTCGATAAAGCCCAATTCGCGAGCACAGGTTCAGCGAAGATTTTTTCAATTAAATTTTTCACTTATTTCCTTCACAAACATGCGGAACACTGTCGTAATAAATAGATAGCAAAACTCTGTGACGTCTTCTTTGAGTTGTTGCGGATAAATAGCTTCAAAAAAGAGCGTGATCAGTGGGTGATCCCGTTCGGGGTCATAAAAATAACGAATTATCTCAGCTTATACAGCAAAGTGCTGCTAATCATTGTGCTACAATATTAGGGTAGTAGGGCCTCCCAAAGATGAACAAACAAGGAGGAACACAGATCCCCAAAGCACCGAGCTATGAAGCGGAAACTACCAGTCCGGGTAACTTTCCCGGACGGGCGATTGTTGCATACCGCGCCAGATTTGGGAGAGCCCCGAAGCAGAGATTTGCCCTCCGGAACGCCAGATTTGGGACACCTCCGGAGCACAAAATGGGAGGTCTCCGGATCATAAATGGGAGTTCTCCGGAGCACAAATGGGAGGGCTCCGGAGCATAAATGGAAGGGCCCCGGAGCAGAAAATGGGAGGTCTCCAGAGCACAAAATGGGAGGTCTCCGGAGCATAAATGGGAAGGCCCCGGAGCAGAAGATGGGAGGTCTCCAGAACACAAAATGGGAGGTCTCCGGAGCATAAATGGGAAGGCCCCGGAGCAGAAGATGGGAGGTCTCCAGAACACAAAATGAGAGGTCTCCGGAGCATAAATGGGAGGGCCCCGGAGCAGAAAATGGGAGGTCTCCAGAGCACAAAATGGGAGGTCTCCGGATCATAAATGGGAGTTCTCCGGAGCACAAATGGGAGGGCTCCGGAGCATAAATGGGAGGGCCCGGAGCAGAAAATGGGAGGTCTCCAGAGCACAAAATGGGAGGTCTCCGGAGCATAAATGGGAAGGCCCCGGAGCAGAAGATGGGAGGTCTCCAGAACACAAAATGAGAGGTCTCCGGAGCATAAATGAGAGGGCCCCGGAGCAGAAAATGGGAGTTCTCCGGAGCACAAATGGGAGGGCTCCGGAGCATAAATGGGAGGGCCCGGAGCAGAAAATGGGAGGTATCCGGAGCAGAAAATGGGAGGTATCCGGAGCAGAAAATGGGAGGTATCCGGAGCAGAAAATGGGAGGCCTCCGGAGCACAAAATGGGAGGTCTCCGGAGCATAAATGAGAGGGCCCCGGAGCAGAAAATGGGAGGTCTCCAGAGCACAAAATGGGAGGTCTCCGGATCATAAATGGGAGTTCTCCGGAGCACAAATGGGAGGGCTCCGGAGCACGAGTGGCAATCCCCAGCTGGGGAAACCCCGCGGCTTGGCCATTTCTGCTCCGGAGGTATGCCGTCGACTGTCTGAGTTAACTAACAGTTGAACCTACTTTTGCGATTTTTCTAGGGACCGATAGATCCATTTGTTTCAACCGTCTGCTGAAATGCATACGTTTTTGATGTTGCTCCGCTAACAGACGTTGTCGCAATTCTGTGCATAGCGTAAGTTGTAATATCGGTTAGAAACTGTCAGTAGTCTGTTTCAATTACAGGTTATCGAAGCAGCTCATCAACAGTCGGGTGTCGCATTCAAACAAAAAACTTCTGTGACCTTTCAACCAATTCGGAACGACTATCCAACGATATGTGAACCAGTTGCGTCAAATGATCTCGTAAAGATGGAAAGTTACTAGTTTTGTAGCTTCAAATGTATTTTTCATGCTATCTGTACAAGAGTTTGATGTTTCTTCGTATTGTATCTTTTGGCTGCAACAAATGCTGTTGTAGATTCGTACCATCTCATATCAAGATTATAGTGGAACGAAAGCTGGAATTTAGAGGAGGAAGCAGTGTGGCTAAGTGCCATTTCGCTGCGCCACTGACGCAAACCGGCCGGCAACCGTTCGAGTACCTGCTGGAGGCCGGCTGGCAACCGTTCCGGCCGAAATGTCGGTGACGGACCAGCCGGCCGTCGTGACCGCCAGCCGGTGCGAGTGTTTGAGTGGGAGAAAGTTTTGGCCGCCTCTCCGGACTAGTGGTCTTGGAACAACATGCAACAACAGGACCAGTTGGCCGCGAAAGGCGACGTATAGTTTTTTTCAAGCCGGAGTAGGCGAAACAATCCAAGTGGAGCAGCGCCACTGGCTTAGCGAGATAGATTAGAATGAAGAGACGCAGACAAAGCGGCGCGAATCGTTGCGAAGCGCACTCCCGCCAGTCCAATTTCTGCATAAACTGAGTAAAAACTTATTATATGGTAACCACACGGTTGAAGCTCACGGTGGAATACTAATACGTACACTTGTTTCAACATCATTACAACCTCAGTTCCCGTAGCTCTAGTCAGAATATGCATTCTAGCCTTAAGATGATTGGGAGAACCTGCCGCAGCAATTATCGCGGAAATAAGCATACAGTCCACCCCAATCCCAACCAGGCCAAAATTAGATGGCGGGAGTCCGCGTCGTAGGATTTCGCGGTCACGCCCACGGCCTACTTCTCCGCTCTCTCTCCTCAATCTTTGCTCTCTCCGACAGCGCGCATATGCAGCGCAGACCGCTGGAGCTGCGAGCGCGCAAATTTACGCCAACGGTTCGGCCTGATCCCGACTGGAGCAGACTGTGTGCACTTAACCGGAGAGGATTTTGATGGGTCATGCGGAAAAAGAAGCATGGGTCAAAAAGGAAGACGAAATCTCTTTGGATCCTTCTTATCATCAAACGCTATCCGTTCCGTGCAAGAGTTCCAAAAATCTTTCAAAAAATTGAAACTAATAACGCGCTCTGCTCGACAGTCTCATCGCGAATCCAGCCGTTTGAGAGGCTGACTTTACCGAAAGGTGGCTCATACTGGGGCGTTCGTTCCTCTATCCGTCTTTACTGAATGGGTAAACGCAAGATTAATGGAAGAACGTGCAATAGAACTCTTTGGATTCTCAAATGTTAAGTTCTCAACTATGTAGCAAGAAACGATGATAAAGCAATAGAAATGAAGTTGGACTTGCCATTCAAATCCGCACAAACTCCGTTCAACAACAGCATAGTCTGTGTCGGTCATAGGAAGAACCACACTGTATTCCAGCATTATAAAAGGATACTGTTGACAATTATGCGTAGGTGAAGTGCGTGAACAAACAAGCTGAAACTAAAAAAGTTCGGATGTATGAAGGCATTTCGTAACAAGTTGAGACGATTCCCACCTCACCGCGTGTACAGGGCTTTTCAACATAAGAGTCACAGCCTCCGCTTGCGCGACTCCTCCAACGCGGCCGCCTCGCTCAGGCCGCGCGCGGCGTTTGCGGCGTATCGCCCAGGCTTTTGCCAAGCTTCAGTCGACGCGCAGCCAGCGTCACGAAAGCTGCGCGGACCTAAGCGTGGCGGCCGAGCGGGGCGGCTGTGACACTCAGGTTGTAAAGCCCTGTAATTTTTGACGCTACTACGAAAGGCCCGCGGCATACTCGATCCGCTTAATCCACTTAATCCGCTTTTATCGGTCAGCAGTGGACTGACCAGCAGTGAAGTGGATGAAGTGAATCAAGTGAATCTGGACAACCTTAGCTATTGCTCAGTTACCGATTTGACCAGTGACGAAGCAGATAAACTGGATCAAGTGGATTAGGCGTATTAGGTATGGTAGACGTCATCCATCTAGTCAACTCGGTGCGATATGTGTTACTGCACACAAATTTGAAGTCCTGAATGAAGCGCTGGGGTCCCGCCGTGCCGCACTTAATCAAGTGCACAATAGAGCTAAAATTTGACGTTAGACTGCCTGTTTTTCATATTTTGGCTTTTTTTGTTCTGAGCTTCACATACGCTCCAATTTTCGATAGCTTGTCACTTTCATACGTCCTGCATGCCGTTTTAGATCGAATATCCCAAAATTCATCACTATTACCTTTAGGTAAGGAAGGCGGATCGGCAATTTTACAGGATTTTGAAGTAGGTCTGCTAGCCAGGAGTTGTGCTACTGCAGCAGGAAACCTTTTGAACTGAAGAACACAGAATTCCTTCAAAAGCAATTCTAATTAACTTAGAAGAGGCTTCTCAATGAAAGGTTGAGAATAAAAACATAAAAACCACAATCTTCGACATCAAAGAGAACGAAGTTGAAACTCGTACTACCTAAAAGATACTCTACTCTTTTCACATGCGACAATATTGAAGAAAGCATACTTACTTCAAAATCCTGCAAGATTGCCCATCTACCTCCCTTACCTGAAATAAAAGTGATAAATTTTGGGATATCCGATCTAAAAAGGCATGTACGACGCATAGGCTGTATCACTCAGCATCGGTCCCGTGCTGGTACGCCTTGCGAGGACGCACCGTCGCCTGCACGCGCTCTAACAGATTTCGCATAGCAGATTTCGCACGCGTCACACCGCTCGTCGCAAGTTGCCGCAGCGGACGTCGCGTAACCGATGCTGGTTGGTAAGCCTATATGTATGAAGGTGACAAATCATCAAAATAGACCGTGCGTGAAGTTAAGAACAAAAAAACATCTAAACATGAAAAGCAGGCAGTTTGCGTCAGATTTTAACTGCAACATGCATTTGGTGTAGGCATAGACATAGGTGGAGAAATTTTTCCGACCCCTTTCACTTTGAAAGCAGTTTCCAAGTTTCCTCCTTTCTTAACCTCGGCATTGTTAGTGTGTTGTGAGTAAGTTGGTAAGCCAATCGAGATACCACTGATACCAATTATTGGTATCAGTGGCACTGAAGGACGGCCGCTTTCAACATCTGCGCGCCGGCGGTGGAGGAGGCCTCTGAAGAAGACGAATAGTTCGAAACATTAGGCCGCCACTTACTAATAAATCTACTAACCTCGATTGGCTTACTAACTTACTCACAACTTTGAAGGCAGTGTTCAGGGAGAAAGTCGATTTTGAGATTTTGTGCTTACCCAGGCCTATTCGCTTTGCTCAATCCGAAAATCCCACACTGGGAGTGCAAAAACGGCGAAAAGGGGCCTTAACGCAGAAGGGAAATCAGCAAGTGGCGGGGTCCTCCCTAGAATTCACGATCCTGGCTCTCGGAGCGATCTTCTCAATCTCGCTAGCCGCCCCGACATTTCCACAAGCCAAGTGCGAATGCGTGACTTGAAATCGGAAGCGAATGGGCCCGGATAAGCACAAAATCTCAAAATCGATTTTTTGCCCGGACACTGCTTTGAGCTTAAAGGCAGTGTCTCACCAAAGTTGAGGTCGAACGGAACTTCACATATTCTATTATAGGGACCCCTAAATTAGCCATTACAACAAGTCTCACCTAATTTAACCCACTCCACGCTGAGAAAAATTCGCTTAAAGTGGTACGCGGAGAGCGACTTGGTACGCGCGAACGACTTCTTCGGTCTCCCCTCTAACGCGTTTGAACATGTCCCTCCACTTGGCATCCACCTCCCCTCTGTTGCTGCCACTGTAGCTGAGGCTGAAGTTGGAAGGTAGAACTCGTCCACGTTGCTTCCGCGAGGCCTCCAGAAAACGGGGTTTTTGAAAACTTCGTGCGATTTTGAGCCCATACAGTACTAGAAAGGGTCCGACAGGCTTGCAAAATGCAAAAATCTCGGCAACTAAATTTTTGTGAGACACTGCCTCTAATACATACCTGGCGTCGGGTGTCTATACGTAGTGGCAGGAAAGCATTCAATGCGTATCGACTGCAACGGAGTGACGCTGCTGCCTGACGCTGCAGCAGCTAACGCAAAGGTTATACCTACTCATTTTTAAGCAGCGCTGCTCGTCCTGATCAGCGCTGATCAGCGCTGCAATAGATCTTGCAGCTGAGTCACCTCACTTTTCCTGAACGTATCTCAGCTGCTTTAAGCTGCAAACAGCTGCTTTTCTTTGAATCTACTATTTACCGGTTTTAGGCTGAAATTAGCACTTTAAAACAAGGTCCATCTTCCTTACATGAGCAAATCATGAGTGCAAATGGAATTAGTACACTTATGCTTCTCTTAAGTTTGCTCGTATGAGTTTCTTTCCATTATAAATTTGATATTGACAAATGGATCATGAAAAACTCTTCGTAAAAGTAGAATACGACTCAAGATCCAACACAAAACGTGCTACTTCTCTCGTTTTCAACATTTTAAAATTAAGCGATAGCGCAGTTATTTCGGATGGTTTTTGCACTCAACGAGCACTCAAGAAGCAACCGACTGCAGCGCTGATCAGCCGAAGTAGCGCTGCCTTCGCTGCTCGTTGGTTTAGTCCATACCTAAGCAGCGAGGTATCTATGTATCGAGCTTTAGGGCCAGCATCTGGCTGACCCCTATCACCTGCGGTTGAGGCTAGAATCGAGACATAACGGCAGAATTAAATAGCTGTTACAGCGGCGCTTTTTTGGAAAGGAAAGGCAGCTGCTCTTCTCCTCAGACATCAAGAATGCAAGAGAGCATCGAAGCAACAGCTTGTTGAGAAAAAACGCATGCTTGAGAACCGTCTGCGCACTCAAAGTGGCCTTGATAACGAAACATGATCGAAATTCAAAAGGATGTGTAATTTTTTGAATAATTAAATCGGCATCATTGAATACACAATGTCGCAAGGAAGAGTTGAGCAAGAGTAAAAATTTGGACTGCTGGTGATGGATGCATGCTCACCGACAAGAACCTCGCCATATCTCCCTTCACTAGAGAAACTAATAACAAAGAAGAGAGCGATTAGATTATACATTTCTAAAGCTTTCGAGTCATATATAAAACTTCGAAGAAGATCTTCTTGGTTTCAAAAATGAAGCATAAGATAAGTACCCAGAATCGGCTGATTTTGTAGCTAAGTAAAACTGCTCTTATTTCGCTTCACAGAAAAGCTAAGAAAAAAGAGACGGTCTATATCAGTTCCTCGTGTGAACTATCGAATGGTATACAAGGTATTGGTGCACAAACTTTTCCAGTCCAAAAAAGTCTTCGACGACCCATACAAGCCAAGAGCGGGGTGGGGCAGGTTAATGGTAACACTCAACAACCTATCATTCATTCCATGACTGGAGACGCGAGACCGCATTGCACACTTTGTCTAAACAAGCTTAATCGTGTACTTAGCAGGATTATACTTATTATTTATCTCGTCCAGGTTTATCCACTCTTTGGATTTAGGGAAGAACAAACTCAGACTTGTTAAGTCAATGTCCGCAATGCGGTCTCGCGTCTCCTGGTCATAGAATAGACGATGAACGCTAGTGACCTATCTACAATCTTCCACTGACGACATGTGAAAGCGAAACTGCCGCCGATTATGCGCACTGGCTCCCAGAAATTTTCTTGTAATTGGATTTGTCCATCTTACTATACATAGCTAGCTTTCTCTTTGAAATTACGCTTTCGACAATTCACGGTCTCAGTGTGTTTGCTGCATCTTTGTTTACATGACGTGACTTGGGCGAAGATTCGCGATGTGACTGACCTTCTAATGTTTTTCAATATTTTCATCGGCGCGAGGGCTTATGTTCGCTCGTATATGACTGTGCAAAATCAATCAGTGTCTAGATGTTGTCAGATGATTCTTGGGGAACGATGGTAGCTGGATGTTTGACTTCGGCTTCACGAAACCTTAGGAGTTCTTCCTATGAATAAATGAATTGGATGAATGAGTGTGACGTTAGTAGCGCCCTAAAAAAATTTTTTTGTGACGTTTTCCGAGTTTTCACTGGCGTATGACCCCAAACCTCAAGAAAAAGGGCTGCGGCAATCATGTTCCGGAAAATATTTTTTGGAGTTATCTGATCCTCAGAATATTATCAAAACTATTTTAATTTATACATATCGTGCATCCTCCGGAGTTGTTCCCATAGTTACTATTAGGCCCCGGACAGACTTCACGCGATTTGATTGTCGCGACTGAATCGCGACGAGACAACTGTTACAATATCATTCCATGCCATCGACTTGCATTTCGGTTGTGATACTTTTCCAGCCCGAAATTTTTGAATGTGAAATGAACATGAATGGAAATGTCGGCGATTGAGTGTCCGCAATGCGGTCTCGCATCTCCTAGTCAAAGGATAGATGATATAAATACCGTTAGAAACACGGATTCCACGTAGACCGTTTATTTTTCTCTAGATCCCCTCTACTCAGAGATACATTGCATTTCAGCTAAAAACATGTGTGTTTTTTGAAGGAATTTTCATGCAAATAGCGATTGAAGATGCCCAGTTGTCTTATCTTATTACAGAGCAAGACTTCGCCAGTAAACGTAGACCATCTTTTTTCTAGATTTCTTCTTTCCTTCAGAAATGGAGTGCAAGGTGATTGCATAAAATCAGCTGATGCTGAAGCTAGATATGATTTTGTGTCTCAATTCACAGGAGAGACTGAAAAAAAGAGACGGTTTACATCGATTCTGTATGTTCCAAGCTTTCGAACGGTATGTCGACTAATGAAACATAAAGGTTTTCTGAGTCAAAAAAGTCTTTGGATGACCTTCCAGAGCCTAAGCACCGAGAAAATTTTCATATTACACCTCTGCATCACTTATTTTCCTTCTTTTCACTCCCGTTAGGCAGTAAGCTTGCGTCAGCATTCATCTCAAGGCTCAGTTACCCCCTTCACTTTTCTGGGTTGGAAATAGTCAAAACCCCCTTCACCTGGAGGGGACCCTGCTCCCCCTATCACACCTATGGGTTTAGGTACGGCATGGCGCGATCCCAGCGTCCTCAACCGGAAATTAGAATGTGTGCAGTAACACACATCGCACCGGGGTCACTAGACGGATAACGTCTACTATATGGCGCGTGCCAAAGGGGCTAAAGGACATTTGGCCGAAAGGGGAGGACTGCGCAGACATTTGCAACAAACCGCGCGCCACTACCCATTGCTTGTCCCTAACTGGAAAAACAGGAAGAACGCAAATAAACCTTTGTTTGTAATTCGCCTATCAACAACCTCTACATTTCTGTTCGAAATCGCAAAAAGGATCGGCGCCTAGGTATGAATCTGTCTCCAACCTCCATTAATTTTTCTAAGAATTGAAAAATCTCAAAATGCTGAGCTTTCTACGAAGAACCACCTTGAGGCGGAACCGAATTAGAGGTATAATGTCGAATCAGTTTGAAGTAGTGGCATGAAGGGACACAGCTCTCTTCAGATAATGAGGTCGCAAACCGGCATGCTATCATTACAAGCTCTATGATACAGTATCACGGCAAGCCCCGCCCCTAGAAGCACCACGCTGGCTAGAGACAAGAACAGGATAGCGAATGAGGAGTTCTGGGTTTGATGTCAAAGAGCGCAAAATATGTCTAGCTCTGGCTTGAATGGACGAGAAATCGGAAAAACAGCGGTCTATTTGAAACTCAAATCTCTACTTCAAGTCAAGTATCGACTTTCGAAGAAAGTGTATACGCGTGCCAAGAGAATGAGAGATACAATATCTCAGCAAAAAAGTTCTATTATTTTCATCTAACTTTAATTTTTACTATCTCGAGTGCTGAATGCTCAGAAATGTAAAGCTGTCAGAAGAAAACGCGAAATGCCAACATGCGCTCTGTGTGTAGCAAAATATCGCCGCTGCAAGCGATGACTCCCGTATTGATTGAGATTTTTGAGCTGCACCAATCAATCATTAGGAAGTAGGCTCAGATATATGTTGATGAATGAGAAAGAAACAATGATAAACAACATCAAGAGAGGAAATGTCATGTGATCCTGTCTGGGAATGTATCGAATATCGAATATGCAGCGACATGCTCCACCTCCGCCCTCTCAATGTATTGGCTTTGAAAATGAGCACCCTAAATCAGCTGTTACATTGACCAGTGAAAGCCTTCATATTCCACGGCTCAGATGACTTAGAAAAATTTCGGCGGCTCATTACGATTCTATATGATCTCAGATTTCGATGGCTAGCCTGTTGGCGCATTTCGCTTCCAGAACTCGTTTACTCCTTCACCATACGAAGACCGGAATAGTCGAGACCTCCTTTTACCGAAGAGGGTCCGGCTCTCACTATCGCAGCTATGCCCAGAGCGCATCTACATTCCGCCTCTTGCATATCATTGTCATATAATAGTAGAGACCACTACAAACGGGCGCAAGACAGAAGCTTCAGGGGTTTAGGAGTCCCGTTACTGTACACAAAGCTGTCCAAAGAAAGTGAAGAAAGGGTTTAGGTTTTTCAAAGGCTCTTCTAGTGTGAATGTTGTCATTTTTACGCAATAATGAGTTTGTCTTTCCATAAAATCGCAATGCGTTTCCCAACACACTTTTCAAATTCTTCCTTTGCCGCAGAACAGCCAGGAACAGGTCCGGCACGAGTCCGTTTCTAGCTTTTTAAAAAACGAAGTCCCCCTGACTTTCGAGAATTTTACGAAGTCCCCTTTGACCCTTGCCCTACCCCCTTTTTTTATCTGCTTTTTTAAGAGCCTGTATCTCGGCGATGTTTCAATGGATCGGAGCAGCTAAGATATATCCTGATAAGGCAAACCTTACTCTATTAAACCTATGAGGTCGCAACATCGCACACTCTCATATTCAAGATTTATATGAGTTTTACTGTCGACTGTCAAAAAACACGCAAAAATGGCGTGATTTTTTAGAATTCTGGTTTTCAACGGCTATCTCTCAAATCCACTCGATTCTTTCACTAGCTGATAGAGCACAATTTACTCTTCAAAACCTATGAAGTCGCAACTGCTGACATCTTTAAACAACAGATTCATAACAATGGAAAGTTTGCATGATTTTTCACTATTTAATTACAAAATTCTGGTTCTCGGCCGTTACTGCTTGGATCGATCTACTTTCTTCGCTGTACGTTATAACAAAATTTGCTTAATGAAATCCGTACAATTTCGCTAAGTTTTACTTCCAAATACACCATTTACTACGTTTATTTTAAATATATATGTCGCTGTATACATAAATACAAGGTGTCCCAAAAAAATGTGCCTACTGTTGATTGTAAATAACTCTCTTGTAATAAAGTCTATCGAGAAGCTTTAGGTACCGATTTGTAGGGCGAGGCTAAATAGATTTACAGTATGAAGCGAATCATCTATCGCTCTTCATTACTGTAGGATTACGGCACGAAATTCGACAATAATTTTAGGCCATTGGAGGCTATATTCTGCCTCGGAACAAAACCAAACAAGCCAAAAACTCTCATACTGCAGTAATAAGAGGAACTAATTTCGAATTTAAAATTTCCATTTCATTGTGATGCTTCTTTTCAGAGTTATACCCGGTAAATCGTATTAACTCAATTCCCAGCATTTGTCAGAAATGTCATTACACCTTCAAAAAAGCTGAAAACACTTGTAAAAAGTTGTTAGGTGGAATCAGCATGTGAGAAACCCTAGTACACATTTTCGAGATTTTTTGAAGAGAATTTTGTTAGATGGTACATTTCACACTGGTTTCATATGCTAGAAGTTCGTACCGTAATGAAAAAAGAAAATGGGTGCGTGAATACACTGCAAGTGCAAGAACATCTGTTATTAACCCAACAAGGAGTCTGAGTAGCACTATTCAAGCGGGGAAGATATGGGGTCTCACCCTAAACAAGGTTTGATTTTGCCAGAGAGCAATCGCGTCCTTATCGCATTCTGTCGGGCAGTTTGATGCGCTGTGCTGTTGATGTTGTTTATTCGACGTTTTATGCGTTTTCGTCCTCTATCACCGGCTTCGTTCAGGTGAGGATCACACACCCAAGAAGCTGTCATAAAGTGCTATGGGCAAAAAAATCAGCGATTTCTAATATTTGGGAGGGGGGAGGTGGGATGGAGATCACCCTCTTGATTTTCTTTATTTTGCTGATTTTTGGAAACTTGTATTCTTATCCAAGCAAAAAAGTTGAAAAAACTCTGAAATGATGCCAATCAATGAGCAAATTCAATTTTTTTCATATGGTATGGATGTTTCATGTATCAGTGCTTTTTTGGCGGGGGGGGGGGGAAGTAACATCGCGGTAACAAAGGTTTTTGTTATCATGTAGTGTAAATGTTCCTTCACTAACGTGCCAGTGTCAATTTTACAATATTTTCTGGTAGACTTCGGCACGAGGGAGGGGGAAGCGGGGAGGGGAACAAACATCATTCTTTATATAGCAAAAATACGACAAGCAAAAATATCACGCTCAAAAACTTATGAAGCTCTTTCAGCAACAGACTTGTACACTGAAATCCTGAAAAAATGCCATGGTGACAGCCCTTCCCCTTCCCCCCTCCCCCCCCCCCCCCCCAAAAAAAAATTTCGAAATTTTAGTTGTTTATACACCTTATGGTATCACGCTTCGCAATCAAAGATGCCTGCATAATTTTATAACTTCAGCCTTCAGTCTACAACGTAGTCACTTTTTTGTAATGATAATACCAAGATTCACCCCCTCCCCCTCCTCTACACCCCAAGGCGAAACTTGCAAAGCTGTCTCAATTTTTGGAAGTAAAAGAATTTAATAAAATCATTGACAAACGTAAACAACAATTCTCCATCATCCTACTCACGTAAAACGCTTTCAGTTTGCATTATGCTGAATCTCATCTACGGTTTTAGTAACAATAAATTTCTTCCCGTCCCCTTCCGATAGTTTACCATGACAAGCATGTATTATAGTTATTTATTCAGTCAATATCGCACTTAGATATCTATTATTTCTTCCCCCACCCCAAGTATTTCTTAATCTTTTATCAAATGCGTTTTCTTTTTTCTTTACGACTTTTTTTTCTGATATCTTTTTCGTGTCTGCTGTAACAACGTAGCGCTTTTTCAAATGGAAAATGAAGCTGTAGCTGACATGTTTGTTCTATGGCGGAGATTTGTCTCCAGAGAAAATTTCTGAATAATTTCAGGGCTAGGAGACGCTGATAATGAAAATGCACAGCGTCTTATTGTTAGAGGACGATCTGATAACATTAGTGAACAAGAACCTCCGTTACACTTATCCGGTACCATACCTATGGAGGAATGGGGGGGGGGGATAGAGTTTTTTATATATAGTTTACATCTGTTATGGATTTGTGTGATTTCAGCTAGCAGTTTTTGCTTAAAAAGGATTTATACGCCGGCTGCTACTCCCCTTTTCCGTAAACCTTGATTTAGCAAAAAATTTTTGTGAAAAATGGGAAAGCATTCCAAAAAATACTCGGAGCTAACGCCATCCTCTTCAAATGAACAAATTTCCCTCCCTTCTACCCACCCCCCCTCCTCTTTCGAAAAGGAATGTTCCAAAACCGTTTCCTTTCTACATCTAACAATAGATAATTGCCCTGTAACGGGAACTTCTCTCAAATACATTGTGTCCCAAGGAAATGTGCACACTGTTTGATTGTAAATAACTCTCTTGTAGTGAAGTGTTTCGAGAAGCTTTGGGTACCATTTTGTAGAGCGAGGTTCAACTTAGATTTACAGCGTAGAGCGAATCGCCGATCGCTCATTCTTACTGTAGGAGTACGGTAGAAACTTCAAACATATGGTGTCATTGTGAAAAAAGCGGCCGTTCCAAAAATTTTCAAAAAATGTGGAAATTTGTGTAATAAGGTTTTTATGGGCCCTGAGTTCAACACCCAACTTTTTACAAGGTTGAGAAGCTTTCTAAACGGTGTAACCGCACTTTTTAGGAACACTTAAAAAATGTCTGCTACTCTTACTCGCATAATTTTTTAATGAAGCATTGCGAAGAGTTGCGAACTTCACATTTAGAATCAGCAACTCTCGTTAGCCCAGTATGAGGGTTTCCAGGTTGTTTTGGTTTCTTTTTGGAACAAAATATGGCCTTTCAGGGCTCAAAACCCTCTTCAAATTTTCTACCGTAATCCTACAGTAAGAATGAGAGATCGGCGATTCGCTCTACACTGTAAATGTAAGTTGAACCTGTGGAGAAATGGGGGGGGGGGGATAGAGTTTTATATATAGTTTACATCTGTTATGGATTTGTGTGATTTCAGCTAGCAGTTTTTGCTTAAAAAGTATTTATACGCCGGCTACTACTCCCCTTTTCCGTAAACCTTGATTTTGCAAAAAAAATTTTGTGAACATGGGAAAGCATTCCAAAAAATACTCGGAGCTAGCGCCATCCTCTTCAAGTGAACAATTTTCCGTCCCTACCCACCCCTCCCCCCCCCCCTCCTCTTTCGAAAAAGAGTTCTTGGTGTAGTGAGAATGAAAGAGAAAAACCGTTTCCCTTCTACATCTAACAATAGATAATTGCAATGTAACGGAAACTTCTCTCAAATATTAGGCTGGAAACTAAGTTTTGCAACTGGTTTCATAACTTCACTCTCTTTGGATATGACACGCTCAAGCTTTGGCATCATGTAGAAGGCAATGTGAGCTACAAGATAGCACAAATGGTCTAAATTTTGGATACGAACTAGAAAAGTTTCAATCGTTTTTCGAAAACTAGTAAAATTTGGGGTCCCAAGCTAAAATGAAGCCTTTGGCAGCCTAGACCATGCGCAGTAATCCGGATTCGTCTACAAATTATTGCTGGAGGTTGACTCCTTTGGCCTAGTAAGAAAGAAACAAAATTTAGGGGCATGTCAAGATTTGGCGTCTCCATAAAGTCGAACGAGTCTATGTACGCAAGAGCTGCTGGGGACGACCGTCAATGACTGAAGAGTCCGAAGCTCAAATTCCGCCGAGACTTTATATAGTAAGGTTATTTGACCTGCCAAACGCGAATATCACATTCATTTGTTGAATCAACGCCTTTTTCCTTGTTTAGGGTGAGACCCCATATCGTACACCTACAGTAATCCTACAAAAAAGCCCCTATCACGCAATTTCACTATCGTTTTCGTGATTAGCATGTCGGATAGCACCTCTACGCTAAGTTTCAGCCAAATCCGTCAAACTTTGAATTTTTCCCCTTCATACCATGCACCTACCGTAACCCTCATTGCGAAGTCAGAATTTGGTAGGACAGCAGCTGCTCTTGTAGTTTACGTAACAACCAACGCAGTGGCAAAATTTGAGTGCGCCATGTTGAGTGAGAGGGAAGTGATGAGACCAGTTGCAAAACTTGGTTTCCAACCTAATACATTGTGTCCCAAAAAAATGTGCACACTGTTGGTTTGTAAATAACTCTTTGTAGTGAAGTGTTTCGAGAACTTTGGGTACCATTTTGTAGAGCGAGGTTCAACTTAGATTTACAATGTAGAGGGAATCGCCGATAGCTCATTCTTACTGTAGGAGTACGGTAGAAACTTTAAACATATGGTGTCACTGCGGAAAAAGCGGCCGTTTCAAAAAAATGTGGAAATTTGTGTAATAGGGTTTTTATGGACCCTGAGTTCAATACCCAACTCTTTACAAGGTTGAGAAGCCTTCTACGGTGTAACCGCACTTTTCAGGAACACTTAAAAAAACGTCTGCTACTGCTTACTCGCATAATTTTCTAATGAAGCATTGCGAAGAGTTGCGAACTTCACATTTAGAATCAGCAACTCTAGTTAGCCCAGTATGAGGGTTTTCAGGTTGTTTTGGTTTCTTTTGAAACAAAATATGGCCTTTCATGGAAAACCCTCTTCAAAGTCTCTACGTAATCCTACAGTAAGAATGAGAGATCGGCGATTCGCTCTACACTGTAAATCTAAGTTGAACCTCGTTCTACAAAATGGTACCTGAAGCTTCTCGAAACACTTCATTACAAGAGAGTGATTTACAATCAAACAGTAGGCACATTTTTTGGGACACTCTGTATATGCTTTCAATAATTTTTATTGCGTTTGTTTTGCTTATCTTCCTTCTTTATTGTCCAGCAAAAAAATTTTTATTCCAAAAATGAAGGTGGTCATTCTGTACCAGCTCAAAAGTGAAGGTAGGGGGAGAATCGGCTCCCACTTTCGCACCTCTGGCCCTGAGAGGCTGCCTGCAGAATATTCTGACTTGAGCGTCTCTTAATAGCACTGCCGTCAACCTAACGAAAAGTGCCTGTCTTGGAGTGTTAGTTGACCAAGAGCTTCAACCAAGATCCCATATCGAAAAATTAGCACGGCAGCTCTGCACACTCTTCCTTTTGCTACGTAACTTGAAGCATTTGATGTTTACATCAGAATGTATATGGCTTATGTCCTCCCGCAGTCAGAATACTAGCCAAGTATGGAGTCCATATATAAAAAAGTTGACTTTGGAGAGAGTTCAGATGACTTTTACTCGTATCCTTTTCTATAGACTTGTCCCTAACAACGATTACGCAACTGCTCTCCCGTCCTATAGAAGTAGGTTGGACCGCCTCAAGCTCCATAGCCTGCTTTACCGAAGGATTGTTGCCGATTTAGTACTTGCTTTTCACATATAACTTGTCTTGTGACTAAGCTTTTGCCTAGTGAATTCTGGGTTTGGAGGCCTTGCTACAGTCGTACAGGTAGATTTAACTTTTACCGTGCTGATTCAATAGCGTCAACAAATTTAATCAGGCCTTTTATGACTCCTTTTTTGTCCGTACTGCATGGATGCAGAAATTACCCGATTCTGTCATTTCTTCCGCTAACTCAAAACTATTCAGGAAAAAACTATTGAAATGCGATCTTTTGAGATTGTTAAGTACTGACGAGTCTGATTAATTTTAGATGTAGAACCGTTTACAAAATATGTGTTTCTTTTCACTGCGCCCTTTTTCTTCTCCTTTTTTTTCTTTTCAGACGATGGTTAAAATCCGGCTAACTGCTTTACATCTTCTTCATTGCCACGTCTTTTCATCTGCGACATACTTAGGAGTTTGGCTTGTTCTCTTTAGTTCGTACTTGTTTCTTCGGTTTTTTTTCTCAGGTCCCGCTTCTCGGCTGACTCTTGCTGTGTCGTCCAATACTTGTTAACAACGCATGATCGAGTTCCAATTTTCCTTTTTAGAAACTGCTTTTTGTGATAATGTGACGATAGACGTCGTTGTCCTTCGCTTGACTTTTTGTTTGATGGTGTTTCAGTCAGTTCAGTTAGAGACTTTGTCACATTCTGGGTCTATTTGCCTCTCCTAGCTCCTCTATTTGCTATTGCAATCTATATTTAAACGTATTCGATATCTAATTGATCATTTCTCTTACAAAATATATTCCTTCCTTTGATGGGTGACTTGCTTGTAGAATGACTGTTTTTTTTCTTGCATTCTGAACCTTCGTTTCATAGCACGTTCCATATCTCCTGCTGACAACGTTTTCATAATAATTCAGTCTAACACCCGCTAAACTACCCTATTTTCAGGTGTAAAAGCCGCACCCTTTTCGCTCCAAAGGCGAACACGCCAAAAGGCTGACTGTCATCATGGAGCGCGTTAAGTGATAGAAGTATGCAATAAGGCGACCGCTTCGCGAGACATATGCGGGGCGGCACGCTTGGGTCTGCTCGTGTTTGATCTATATATCGATCTGCATTTCGTTCTTAACGCAGAGAAATGAAGGAAAGACGCATGTATGTACGTATCAGTGGCGTACCCAGGATTTCGGCTCGGGGGGGGGGGGGGCGACAAAAAAATTTTTCCAAAGAAGGTGCGTGGCGTTAGCCACGCACTCCGAAAAAATTTTTGGGGTGTTTCTCAAAACTTTTGCGGGTCCCCGATCTCTAAAGTCTGGAAAAAGGGGGTGTGGCGTTAGCCACGCCCGCGAAAAATTTTTTTATAAGGCTAATTTGGATTTTCAAAAATTTTTAAAAATTATTTTAATTATTCACAAAAATAAACAAGTCACTTGCACATTTTTATAACCCATATAATTAACTTTCAAAAATTCCGCGACCCATTCTCGGGGGGAGGGGCGCCTCCCCCGCCCCCCCCCACTCGGTACGCCACTGATATATATATATATATATATTCAAAGCTTCAATCAGATCACTCATGATTTGGACGAAATTCTTTGAACAGCACAGAAAAATGGGCGCAGGAAGAAAAATTGCGAAATTTTTATGATTGGAAAGATTTCCTTTTTTGATGTGCAGGTCAAACACATCTTGGCCGATAGAAATCAGAAGCGGTATTGAAAACTTCAGACTTCCCTCTACTGAACAGTATAAGAAACTTGGTGTCAAAGTCCGACCGAGCGCCGAAAAAAGGCGTTTGAAAATAAAATTTCCAAAAGTGCCCAGGAACTTTCTTTACAACCTAATAATTCAGTGTCCTTTGACTGAAGCCCCACTGAATACTACATGCTTGCATCTAGTTTGCCATCGCCTATCTATCTTCTTGCATATTCAGTATTTTACCTGATCTGAAGTTTGCCATGGTGAATCCATCGTTCGCTCCAGCTTCTATCTCCAAGTATCCTGACTGAAATCGCCATCTGCTACCGTTTTCCGTGCGAAGCCTAGGGCATGATGCTCGCGATTAGTCGCTGCGCAATATTCGCGGAATGACCACACAATGATTGCGCAATGGCCGTTGTTGTATTTATCTGGCGTAACGGAACGTTGACAGTTTTTTGCTATGATAATGGTTTTCTAGCGATAATCCCTATGGTGAAGAGCTAAGAAAAACGACTTCATACAAGTACCTTGGACATTCGGTGGGAAGAGGTCCAAAAGAGGAAGCGGCAGGCACACAGCCAGGGAGGAGTGGTGGGCTTTGATACGAGTCTGTGAGACAGACAAATGTTAGTGCAGCTTAAATTCTTATTATATCGAACGTTATACCCGCTGAGGAGCGCAGTAAGTGAGATGGAAACGCATTCTAAAATGGACTCTTGATTGAAATCGGAAGCCCACATGCACCTCACACTGAAAGTCCACATATGCATTGCTTCAAAGCGATCCCAAATATTAGGCCCTCTAAACGTCTGATGAATGCAGGAAAGGATACTGCTATGGTACGGTCATGCGCACGAAGGAAACGATAGTCACAAGAGACCAAGATGGCTCATTATGGACAAAAGTGAAGCCTTTCTGCCTATAATTGGGATAGAGGAAGAATTTGACTCAAATAGAAAAATGTGGCAACATCTGACTCGAAGAACGGACCCCGCATGACCTCGATGTATGCTAGGATAAAAAGAGAACAAATATTATCTATCGGCCGCTGTAGAAAATCCCTGCCAAAAAGAACAAATCAAAAAGTCGACAGTATTTTCTGGATGGCTTAGCTACAATTCGCATGACCTGACAATGTTAAGCACTCCAGAAACATGAAACTTAACCATGCATCAATTCGTGCTTGCATTTCTAATTTTCTAATTTTTTTCCTTTTTTTGGGATTGTCACAATCGGCCCAAGTATGTGTGCCAGCAAACGCACGATGAGCGCTCTTCGCAAACCTCAAAGGCGGGTGATCCAACTTTCTCCCTGTCTGTTTCATTTAATGAGATATTTGAGCATAAAACGCTTTTTGAAAAGCATTCCAGTTCTGTTATGAAAAAAGGAAGGCATTGGAAATGATGCTCCTGCTCCAGAAGAAAAGCCATCGGTTTCGCATGAGAACATTGCGGTGGAGAATGACGATGAAAATGATAATATCAAGCAGAGAGCTTCCAGTGTCTACTCTAAAGGCTGTACGAGTGATGCTTGAATATCCGATATACTTGATCAGGCTATATTTATTAGGTCATCCAAAAGTAATTTCACTTTCTTCAAAGGGTTGCCATATTTGATGGAATAAAGATTTCTAAGAGATCTTGACAGAATCGAACCGCATTTCATCCTCTTATTAACGACTACAGAATAGTTGCCGCATATTCGATGAGCCCTCGGAAAATCACCAAGATCTGCTACCCATGCTTGGGATGGTTTGAGTTTTACAATTTTTCTGAACTTGTACATCACTTCTCCGAAGGAGTTCAAGTAACGGTTCGATAGCGCAAACCTTATAGGATACAGCACAACTTTTTTCCCTTTTTTATATCTCGCCAAGATTTCAAAAGGTTATTTTTTATCAAGGCAGGTTTACGCTAGCCACAATCGCACCAAACATCAGTATTTATTCGGAATTCGAGACATCCAAGATGGTGCTATGATTTAACACTAAGAGTTTACAGATTCGAAACATCAATTCGAATCTTTCGGGTACAGCGTGAAGCGCGTACAAAACGTAAGTTGTGATGGTTTTATTACCGAAAAGAAAGCGGAGAAAAAGCTGCATCGAATTAGTACCCGAGCTACCCTTCCTTTGATGTTCTACGAGGATTTAGCTGACCAAATATGAAGTTGGGCATCAGTTGAAATTCTATCAGAAAAGTACGACAAGCTGTGGAAATAAGGAAATAATTTTGCATCCCGTACGGTTTGCAGCATAGATACGTCACTTTTACTTCTTCGGAGAGTTGATATAAAAGTTTAGAAAAGTTGTGAAACTTAACCAGCTCAAAAAGCATGGGAGGCGCAGATGTTGGTAATTGAAAGCTCATTGACTATGCTCAACAATTTCATGACCATTCTTCAGAATTTGGCGCCCCTCTGAAAAAGAAATTGCTTCCGGAATGATTTAATATATACCTTTCCGATATTTGAGAATTTAGCTCACAAAGAGCTCGCAATTAGATAGCGGTTTTGCAGGCAGCGGAAAAAATAATACTAAATCTCAATTTTTGGAGTCGATCAATATTTCCATTTATCTACTTGAGCGCACAAACGAATAATTTGGAGATCACAAACCCATAAAACCACACATGCCCACAACCTTCATTCTAATGAATCCCATGTATGGTGAAGAAATGGCAGGAGCTGCTTAACCAGAAGCAGAGAGCTCCAAGGGAAGAATAAAAAAAGTCTCGATATTTCTTGAGAATTATTTGACTATGAATGCTGCATTTTTCTATTGCTCCATTTTTTACATTTCTGACTCTAGAACTAGTTGACAAGGCATAGAAAATTTCCTAACTCTTATACGGAGTAATATTAAGTGGAGTTTTAGCGCCAAAGTAAAGCAGTAAGTAAATATAATTCACCTACTCTCCCCATAAAACATCATCATATTTTACAAAGCTATTAACCTCTGGTCATTTGTAACTTAATATGTGAGATTGCACACTAAGCCCTATAAACGACGGCACTCATACTAGTAACTTCTCAGCAGCCTATCGCAGCATGCCGCTTCCTGCGGCGTAGTGTGAAGGAACCCTATCATCGGTAGACAAGACACGGTTTGAACGACTAATATGTTATCTTAATGACGAACAGCAACGAACAACTTGGATTCCACTCTATCAGAACTCTGGCGACACATCGATGAGGATCTGTCCGACTTGACCCTCTCAACAGGGTTTTATAGCTAGTTCTGTTCAAGGGACTGAGGTTCGCCGCTTTTGACGGCTATTTTGAACTCCCTGGAGCGTTTCTCTTTGTGCTATGGCTGCTCCCAACCTGATCATCGTCGGTACTCTGCTGATGGTCATCAAATCCTCTTTCCGCCAGGGAAGCCTCGATCTTCTCGATTCAACTTAGTTCTTTTTATAGAAGTGCAGTAAACAGACTAACGAAAGGCGAATCTCCGTAGCGCGCAGAAGAAAAGCAAGAAAGCATAACCCAGAATGCAAGTATATCGATTTTCCAGAGGTTTGCATTGAATGTTAAGGTAATGTTTTCCAGTTTTGATTATTGCAGCTATTGTTTGTATGTGAAACAGTCAACGCACGCAAATTCTCGAAGAAGTCCGAGTCTATATGGTGTGGCGGTGAATATGTATTCTTCTCAGCAAACGATATATTTGTTAACGTGGTGCTTGCACCTACCAGATGCCTGGAAACCGTGGTTTGCTCGTTCGCATCCCATTTTTTTGAAGTGAGTTGCAGTCATCTTCTATACCAATTCCAGGCATTATCTAATTGCAGAATTACAGGCTGTCAGGAGCATACTTTCCGGAGGAGCCGCAAAGAATTCCGTCTTTTATGGTAGAAATAATATCAAGTAGGTTTATCATTACTTTCGGTTTTATCCTCCTAGACCTCTTAATTTAGCTAGTATAATTGTTGGCTGCGAGTTTGATGTGCAGTTGCGTGGTAATTACTTGCTCTTTGATGAGCTCACAGCGTATTTGAAGAAGCAGCTTCTTGATCATGAGCATGTTAGCATGAGCCGGTATGTTTATTGGCTTTTTTCTTTGGACATTCATTTCGCATTTGCAGCTAAAACTCGGGAGACGACTGACAGATAGCCGTATGCCTGTTTCGCTGCAGCTGCACAGTTCTTACAATTCTTTTATATATTCATGTATTAGTTTCTTATCAAACAAAGCAAATCTCACGCATTGTATCGTTGTAATATCTTCTATATCTTGTGTCATTGTAACAATTGTGTATGCTCCTTATTATCATTGCAAAGATTCTTGAACTTTGACGGTTTCCACTCATTTATTGTGTAAAAGAAGAATGTAAACAATCCCGCAGTCTTATTGCCATCCCTTTATCGAAATGAAGTTTTACGGAGTATCTTCGCTCAATTTTGTTTTCGTTTCTAAATCCTCCAATTTATTGTTTTCGTTTATGATTGGGAAGCAAATAACAAAGGAGGAAAATTTGGAATTTTTTTCGACAGTAGTGTCATTTTTCATTTTTTTCCTTCAAGGTTTGTTTCAATTTGCCAATTTTGCAATTTTTTATCGTGGAAATGTCACGAGCGTTTTAGCATTTTTATCGGAACCTCGGCATCCTTATACAAATCAAGTTGAGATTACCAACCAAGCTAATAATCTACGTGGTTTGTCGTCCCAAAAGTTCGCACCATTTTCAAAAATTCATAACTTCTCATTTCTTCGGAGTGTTCGCTCTTCAATTTTGGTAGTAAGGGGAGATCATGCGCTTTACATTAACACTTCAAAGTCCCTCTATCAAGCATCAATGCAGAGACATAAGCTGTGAAAATATTACTCAATCGGTTTTTCTTCGTAGAAAATCTGAAACCAGCAAAGATCGATACTATGAGATTCATGACCTGCTCTTTCCATTTGGGCGAAGTTTCTGTCGGTTGAGCGTTTCTCTGAAAAGATATGGTTTTCGAAAAGCCGATATCAAAAAAATTTGCCGTTTTTTATTGCTTGTTCGAAAATCATGATTTCTTATAGAAGAGTTCAATAACACAGACTTTGCTCAGGTAGAAAGAGCAGCCCTCGTTGCTTCTAACATCAAAAACGAAGTCCAGTTTAACCTCAGACTATTTGTGCCGGGCCCTGATATGGCTGGGAGACGCGAGACCGCATTGCAGTCATTGTCTGTACAAGCCTGATTGGGTACTTAGCATGCTTATACTTGTTTTTATTTCGTCCAGGTTTATCCACTCTTTGCAAACAGGGAAGAAGAAACTCAGACTTGTTAAGTCAATGTCCGCAATGCGGTCTCGCGTCTCCTGGTCATAGAATAGACGATGAACGCTAGTGACCTATCTACAATCTTCCACTGACGACATGTGAAAGCGAAACTGCCGCCGATTATGCGCACTGGCTCCCAGAAATTTTCTTGTAATTGGATTTGTCCATCTTACTATACATAGCTAGCTTTCTCTTTGAAATTACGCTTTCGACAATTCACGGTCTCAGTGTGTTTGCTGCATCTTTGTTTACATGACGTGACTTGGGCGAAGATTCGCGATGTGACTGACCTTCTAATGTTTTTCAATATTTTCATCGGCGCGAGGGCTTATGTTCGCTCGTATATGACTGTGCAAAATCAATCAGTGTCTAGATGTTGTCAGATGATTCTTGGGGAACGATGGTAGCTGGATGTTTGACTTCGGCTTCACGAAACCTTAGGAGTTCTTCCTATGAATAAATGAATTGGATGAATGAGTGTGACGTTAGTAGCGCCCTAAAAAAATTTTTTTGTGACGTTTTCCGAGTTTTCACTGGCGTATGACCCCAAACCTCAAGAAAAAGGGCTGCGGCAATCATGTTCCGGAAAATATTTTTTGGAGTTATCTGATCCTCAGAATATTATCAAAACTATTTTAATTTATACATATCGTGCATCCTCCGGAGTTGTTCCCATAGTTACTATTAGGCCCCGGACAGACTTCACGCGATTTGATTGTCGCGACTGAATCGCGACGAGACAACTGTTACAATATCATTCCATGCCATCGACTTGCATTTCGGTTGTGATACTTTTCCAGCCCGAAATTTTTGAATGTGAAATGAACATGAATGGAAATGTCGGCGATTGAGTCGCGACGATCAAATCGCATAAAGTCTGTCCGGGGCCTTAAAGGCACCGTCCACCCTAAGCTGAGGGTGTTGAGGTTTTAGCAGCATATAATAGTAAGGCCCTCTATCAATCCAATGCCCAAGTCACGGCGCAAAATGCCGTTTCGGAAGCGAGAAAATCGCTTCGGAATAGCGAAGATGCACGAGGACCCCCATCCATGCCCGCCCATTTGTGCGCGCCCATCCAATCACCGTTCTGAAAAGCCGGCCTATGGGTTCTCCGGAACGGGGATTGTCGGGGTTTTCGAGCATTCCCGACTTCATATTCGGAATCAGGGACATGAGAAGGCCAAGAAACGACAAAAACGTGGAAGTCGAAAATCTGGGTGGACGGTGTAATCAAATGCATGACTTGGGCAAGGCAAGGATCGTTTTAGCACGTTAACTCCAGCAAATTCGATGCGCTTTTTCGATGTTGACATGTCAAAACGATCGGAAGGCAGCCACGTTGGTACAGGCTGCTGCATGACGGGTGTAGGGCGTTAGGCGACAAACCCAATTTTTTGGACCCCAAAGAACTCCCCGTGCAAAACGTCTCCTCCGCCAAAAACAGGTGGTGGGGGTCGGGGCCGATACATTACCCGACGCCAATGAAAAAATGATGCATAGTTTTGAGTTACGGGATTTACGCTGCTTGCGTTTTGCACGTTTTGTCGCCTTAAGCCCTGGCCATACCGTCAAAAAAATCACCGCGATGCGATTTGTGCAATCGGACAACTGCAATACCCCCTGTTTCATGCCGCCAAATTATGCATATCGGTCGTGCTAGCTGTCCGGCGCGACGGATCGCTGACCGTGTTTTCCTAGGCCATACCTATTCCAGCGATATCGCCGCGATTTGACCGAAATCTTGCGATATCGCGTCGCAAGTTTGAAACCTGCGACGGGGCGATATCGCTGGAATTGGAATTCTTCCCTGAAGGTTTTTGAGATAGTTCTTTTCCTTTTCGACTTGCTTTTTCTGCAGTGATGTTGAAATGTGATGCAGATTTCCTTTTGCACTTCGCAATTGCACTTCTGTCGTGTTGTGATGCGCGTCTTTTCTAATTCGTACCATCAGTCAAAATGAACATTTTTAATTGTTCGAAACTCGTAATTGAATAACATGCGTAGTATTTAGGTATCTAAATTTCGCGAAAAATCAGCAAAACCGCAATTACAACTTGAGAAAATTGCTTTTGCATCTTGTATCTAACACGAAAAGTTGAATGAAGATGTAAATGCGGGAACTAATATGAAATGTTGATGCTGGACGTACTGGTGTCGAAAAAAGACAAAAAATCTGCAGATGTAAAGAAATCACGCTAAATACTGCTTTTGGATGGCAAAAGAAAACGTAGAACGAGAGCTGAGGTGTGTATTTTCACCTTATCGCTGAACAGGTAGGTATGTCCAGAACCCGCGATGAGCGATTTGATAGTCGCGATTTCGTCGCTACAATCACAAAATTCTTCGGCGATGAAATCGCGACGATGAAATCGCTGTACGTATGGCCAGGGCTTAACGCTTGCCCTCCCTGCATGACGAAGGTGCAATACCTTTGGGCGCGCGGCTTTATTAGCCGCAGAGCGCGAGAGGCGCACAATTTTTACGGTGAAGATATTTACGCGCGCGTCGCGTTCGCGTCTGCACAACTAATGCCGCTTCTGCGCCCGTCATGCAGTAGCCTTTACCTGGGAACAATTCTGGGGGATGTACGATACATAAGTGTTGGTACATTGTTAGTTGGTACAGTTGGTAGTTAGTGATTTATGGAAATTTTTGTGAGTGTACTGTAACCGGGGTGTCATTTGTGGTATACGGTATCTCTGTTTTTCTTGACTAGGTTAGATCCGCTTATTGAGTTTCTTAGGTAAACCGTTAGGCAATATTGTTTTGTGTTTTGTTTTGTGTTTTGTCCTTTTTTCTTGTTACGTGTTGTTCTCTTGCTACTCTGGATCTCTTTTGCATCTCATTATGCGCGGTAGCTATCTTAAGGGTTCGTGCAGTCACTTATTGAAGATCACGGTGTTGCGAAAGCGCGCCAAAACTTTGACCTCGTGTTGTCTCCGCCCGTTAGGGCAGTATTGCCATCAGTTGTTGTTTTGTTTCTGTTCGTGCGCACATTTGAGTTTTTTTTTCGTCGCTCGTTCCTCTTCGTATTTCTTGCCGATAAACGATTCGTTACTTGAGCGTTCTAGGGAGTCGAGCGCGGTACTACCGCAACGTATTTCTAGGCTATCCAGTAGCCACTTGGGGGCCGAACCGCTTACTAGAACGTTGGGGCATCAGTGATCCCCAGCAGAGGAATAAGAAAAGCGGCGGCTGTGCCCCGCTCAGACTACTAAGGAAGTGTCTTAGGACCTTCCAGAAGAAGCACGTTGGGGCATCAGTGATCCCCACAAGAGGAACAATAACGCGGCGGCTGTGCCCCGCTACATCAGACAAGGAGGTGTCTTAGGACCTTCCAAGTTGAACACTTGGGGCATCAGTGATCCCCATTATTGAAGTAGAAAAGCGGCGGCTGTGCCCCGCTCAGAGTACGAAGTAAATAAGGAAGCGTCTCTGGACCTTCCGAAAGAAACATTTGGGGCATCAGCGATCCCCATAACGAAGTGGGTGATAAGACGCGATTAAAATTTCGCCTATTCTAATCGCGTTTTGTCATTCGCAGAAGCAGCGGTTGTACCCCGCAGTAAAATCTCGGGAGAATAAATCACCGAGATCCCGAAATTAGGCTAGTCTCGATTTCGATCGATTGAGCACCAGTACATTGTGCTACTCTGCAAATCGATAGCGATTCGTATAAGCTAAATAGCGCGACTGGGGCAAAAAAAAATTGAGTAAAAGCCACTGTAACATCCTAGTAACCACGAAAAGTACTAGTAATTTCGCGCAAGTTAGTACCGTTATTGTGATTTCGCAATTCCGCGTCGTTCAACGTTTTCGCGTCGTGCAACGTATTTGCTAAGCGGTCATACTATATCAACTCTTGTTCATTACAGATAAAAATGCCAAATTCTGTGCTGGAATCGAACGAACAAGCCGGCGAAGGCGATCAAGTGGAAAAAGAGGTAAGAATGCAAAGCTCCGATTTGCAAGACAAAAGTAAAGAGGTTCACCAAAGCCTAACTCGGCTAAAAATAGAGTGCGAAAAGGAGCTAAGCGCATACTTTCGCGCAGGCGACAAGCGTAGAGACGCGATAACAGCAAAATTAGATCAACAAGCGCAAGTTGTTGAAAACGAAATCAAGGAAATTATCAGTGGGACAGTAGGCGCTAGGGACGTTACGGGAGCTATGCAGATAGAACCTGACGTAGTCGAAATCTTAGTGCAGGCGAAAATGACTTCAGCAAAAGAGCTAGAACGCTGTCTTGATAGGAAGCTAAGCCAAAATAGCCTGATCGCAGGGTTATGTAGCATCTTAAACTGCGATGAAAAACATCTGCAAAATGAAGTTATCAGAGTAGTGGATGAGGCAACAAGTTACAGAAACAAATGGAACGAGGCTACGGAACGTGCTGAAAGCTTACAATTGCAGGTCCAGCACCTCACTGAAAAAGTGAAGAAGTTTGCCAAAGTACGCTCTCACGTCATCCAGAGCGATGCGTCAGACGACTCCGATGGTGAAATAGATGAATCAGGTAATGCTGATGTTACAACGGTCCATAACAAATATGCAAGATTTGCAACTGTTAATGAAGATAATGGAATTTTATTGCAGGACCAAACACACCCCGAGACAAGTACCTCGAGTCAATGGACCCCGAAACCTTATTGGCGTACGCGCAGGCCAGAATTCGGCAACAACAATCCACATCAATTGGCCACAGGTACGCACACGACGCTTCCTCAAGAGCCAAGAAGCAACTCTGCTGTTGAGTTTACCATGAAAGATTACATGCTAGCGAGTACAGTACCCAATGTTCGACCGTTCCATGGTAAACCAACAGAGAGTTTCAAAAGTTTTGTGGAGGCATTTTCGATAAAATACCCAAAAATGTGCTGGGATGACCAATACTTGATCAAAATCTTTAAGACTTTTCTAAGAAGGGAAGCTTTAAATTTATACGAAACATTGCCGCAAAGTCTAAAAGAGGGCTCTTTTGACGGTGTTGTCCAGGCAATGGCGGAACGCTTATCGGAAGGGGGCAACACTTCATGTGTAAAAGGCTTGAAAATGTTGAGAAGTCTTAAAATACGGGACAATCAATCAGTTAGTGATTTCTGCGTTGTACTGGAGAAAGCGGCCTCCCAGGCGTTTCCTGGTGAAGATTTGAAGGGGCTCTCACTCCTGAAAGCAGAGATCCTATACTCGCAGCTGACGAAGTGGGAAGGCAGCTTTATTTTGGCAGACGCGCTCGAAAAAAGCCCCAAGGATACGGTGTACGACAACGTCAAGGATGCAGCCTTGATGTTAGAAAGGAACCTATGCCGAAAGGACGAAAAACCGGAGGGGGGTTCACACCACAAGAGGCTGCACGTCGACCGATCAACACCGAGACAGTGGGTGAAATCGGAAAAGGAGGTCGTTGAAAGAAATGGAAATAATACACCAGTGGAAGAGAAACGAATAAAGAAGACACTAAACTATGCAGATGCGCCAAGACAGTGCTTCAACTGTGGGAAAATGGGACACAAAGCTAAGCAATGTACGGTGCCAATCATTAAAACCGATACTTCTAGGCAAGGGGAAGAAAAGGAGGCGGCACTCTTTTCAACTGTTCTTGACAGCTGGTTGTGTGCCAGCACGGACGCCAAACAGAAAGCAGGAGATTTCTTCGGAAGAAAGTTATTAGTACCGGCAACGGTAATGAACTTGGAGATAGAGGCACTCATTGATACGGGCTCGGAGACGTCAATAGCTCCACTGCAGCTATTCAAAAAGGCAAGAGATGCAGGAATAGACGTCGACGCTTACGTAGAGAGAGTTCCAGAAATGACTGATGTTACGATACGCACTGCTTCTGGAGACAAAATGGAAATCTTGGGCGCAATAAAAACTACCATAGAAGTTTGGGGAAAGACTGAGAACATCTCCCTTTTTGTCAGCAGGTCGCTTGAGAATGTACTGATTTTGGGAACAAACGCACTTGGCAAGTTCGGCTTCAAAGTGGTCAACAGTGACACCATTTTTGACTTAGCCAGCAAACAAGAAAGGACACAGTTGTTTCCAGCTGTAGTGAAAAACCGTACGTACATACCATCGGGAGCAAGCAGAGTGGTAACTGTATCCTATCTGGAAGACAGCTCTCCACGCATATTCTGCTCAAACTCCCCTCAGATACCAGATGGGATCTGCCAGCCGTCAACCAAAGGAGAGACTGAAATACCGGTGACAAATAGAGATGACCAACCGTTAGTACTGCAAAAAGGGCAAACTACCGGCAACTTCGAAAACAGCGAATGGATTGACAGTAAGTGGTTGGAGCCAACGGCAGATGCTCTCGACGTCCACAATGGAGAAAACAAGACTGGAGAACAAAGAGTGCAGGAGGTGATAGCAGCACTCAAAACAAATGACAAATACCCGGAAGAATTGCTGAAAATTATCAAACAGTATGCTGACGTGTTCGCGATCAACGACTCCGAACTGACACAAACAAGCTTGGTAACTCACAACATCGATACAGGGAATCACCCACCGATTAAGCAAAAGACGCGACCAGTACCCATAGGAGCTCGACAAGAATTCAAACAAATCATCAAAAATCTCGAAGAGAGAGGAATTGTCCGGAAAAGTAGGTCGGAATGGGCATCACCAGTGGTGTTGGTGAGGAAGAAGGACGGAACCTTGAGACTTTGTGTAGATTACAGAGAATTGAACAAAGTCACAAAACATGATTCCTATCCCCTCCCATCAATCGACATTATCCTTCAGAGTCTCAGTGGAAAAAAGTACTTCTCCACCCTGGACATGATATCAGGATACTGGCAGATACGGTTATCAGAAGATGCCAAGCAAAAAAGTGCTTTCACTACAAGCGAAGGTCTCTTCGAGTTTGAAGTCCTGCCGTTCGGATTGACAACCAGTCCAGCAGAGTTTCAGCGCATGATGGACATGGTTTTAGAAGGATCAGGAGTCAAGGATAAAGAAGTTTTCGTGTATATAGATGATATCCTAATCGCCACGGATTCATTGGACAGGCACTATGCTGTCTTGGAGCTCGTATTCGAAGCTTTGAGGAAAGTCAATCTCAAGCTAAAACCGCAGAAGTGTGAAATTCTGAAGCCGCAAGTAGTTTTTCTCGGGCACATCATCGACAAAAATGGAGTACATACAGATCCGGATAAGATTGGGAGACTTGCTGAATACCCAACTCCAACAAAGTTGAAGGAACTTCGTACCTTTCTGGGTATGGCAGCATACTACCGAAAATTCATACTGAACTTTTCAAAGATAGCTAAACCACTTTACATGCTCACAAGTCCCAAGAATGCATGGAAATGGGCAAAGGAGCAAGAAGATTTGTTCAACAGTTTGAAACAAAAGTTGTGTACAGCGCCAGTACTAGCGCAACCGAATGTCGCGTCAGCAAGAAAAGGAACACATCCGTTTATCATATATACGGATGCGTGCACAGAAGGCCTAGGTGCAGTGCTTTGTCAAGAAAGTACGGACAAGATGCTACATCCTGTCTATTTCGCGTCGAGAGGACTAACAAAAGCTGAAGTCAAGTACCACATCACGGATTTGGAGGCTTTAGCTCTCGTTTTCGCGCTGAAGAAGTTCCATTTCTTCGTATATGGAATGAAAACTATAGTCAGAACTGACCACCTACCTCTTACAAGTTTGTTTAAAAGAAGCAACATCTCTGCCAGAGTCTTGAGATGGGCTCTAGAAGTGCAGAAGTACAACTTGGAAATCCAGTATGTAAAAGGGAACACAAATGCAGTAGCGGACGCGTTGTCGCGCACAGCATTTCCAGTAGAATCCGCGTTTTGCGAAGAAAATGCCGCCATAGTATGCACAGCACAGGCACAAGCCAAAACGGAATGGCTGGAAGAGTTGAGCCAAGATACGGACTACGCGAAGGTAGTCGAAGGGCTCGAACAAGGTAGAATGGATGAAGAAATCCAACTACCAAGATGTGGGAAAAAGCTGCATATTGCAGATTTCCTCATAAGCGAAGGACTGCTTATGATGATGATAGGGGACAAAGCACTGAAAGTCGTCCCAAAATCAAAAAGAAAGGAACTATTTGATGAAGCGCATGCAGGTGCGTTAGCAGGGCACCTCAACGCTAAGAAGTTGTACCGGAAGTTAAGCAAAGACTTCTTCTGGAACGGAATGCAAGAAGACATAGCCAAGTGGACGAGGGCTTGCACAAAGTGTTTCGTGACGAGAGCACATGAGAAGAATACCCCTCCACTGAAGCCAATCGTGACAAACAAGCCGTTTGAGCTGGTGGGCATGGACCTAGTGGAGCTAGGGCTGACAGAAAGAGGAAATAAATATGCACTTGTAGTGATCGACCATTTCTCCAGGTTCGTAGGAGCATATCCCATAGCGGATAAGAAAGCAGAAACAGTTGCAAGGGCATTTTTTGAGAGATGGGTATGCGGAGGTTGTCGCTGGCCCAAAGCCATACACTCCGATCAAGGGCCGGAGTTCGTGAACAGTGTTCTGTCAGAAATCTGTGCCATGGTGGGTATACAGCAGTCTGTAACGAAAGGTTACAACCCACGTGAAAATGGGATCACAGAAAGAGCGATCGGCACACTGACCAGGATGCTGAAAAAGCAGACAATAGTACCAGCTGAATGGGATACCTTATTGCCCATGGTAGTTTTTGCATATAATTCAGCACCCCATGACTCAACTGGGGAAAGCCCCTTTTATGTTCTGCACGCTTTTGACCCCGGATTCCCGTCAAAGGTAATGCCGCCAGACGAGCTCTCTTTCAATCATCTCGACTTAGATGATTACAAACATGAGCTTCTAACTAGTATTGAATTAATTCAAAGGTCGGTACGGGAGCGCAATTTGCAAATGAGAGAAAAAATGAAGCAAAGTTATGACCAAAGGTTCAACGTTGAAAGAAAAGATTATCCCTGCGTAGGTGATAGGGTCTTTTTGAAACTGCCACGTGAAAAAGGAGCTGAGAAATATCCTAAATTTTGTAATGACTGGAGTGGACCTTATAGAGTGTTAGAAGTCAGTGATAATTCCGCACTTTTGTCGCGTCTTAATAGTAACGACGAACCCATTAGAGCTCAGCATGATATGTTGATAAAAGTTCCTCAAGAAATAGATGATACCCCATTAGTAAACAAAACTAAAAGATGGAGTAGAAAAAAGTTAGAGGTTGCCAATAGTGATAGTAAAACTGTTTTTTGCAGGGCCACGGCATACTCTGATAATTCGGCATTGAGTCTGTTTCACATCTGTCCTGGACCACGAGATGACGATTTGGATTGCGATATACGCGGGAAGACTTTTGGAGACGTTGTGCCCGGAACGGATCCAGTGATCGCGACACTGCCGATAACAAGCATATTTTCACTAGCTCGCTACATCTCCATCTACGAGCACGAAAGAGATGCCGATAAAAGAAATTTTTTGATGAGAGACAGGAAGCACGTCTTCGTCACAACATCCGGATCACAGAAAGCATATGTCTATTTCAAACGGCACTGCCTCCACACCATGCGCGATTTGATGCGCCACGATGGAAGTACCTTAATGATGAGACACGACGGAAACGTGGGATTGTCGATCGACCAAGTCAACGCATTGACCAACGAAGGAGTCAGATTCGCCATGACGCACTCTTGGACGGACGTAAAAGTCAAAAAGAAGAAGGAAAAATCCCTATTTTTGCTCCCGACAGGATTCACATGGTACAAGCATGTAGTGCAGTTCGGAGAACAGACCACGGCTTTCATCTATAAGAATCTCCCAGACATATGCAAGAAGCTCCGAGAAGTACAAGAACCGCACAATATAATCTTTGTCGGGCCCACATCACATGAAACGCCGCCTGAAGGAGAATGGATGAGATTGAGTCTAAGTTTTACAAGCGTAGCACGGGCCGGCTCCAAGATTGTAGCTGTAGCACCACCAAGGGGTGAACCCGATTGGGAATCGACACGGCTGAAGATAATAGACATGATGAACACAGTAAGGGACGCCGCATACGCGACGAGAGCCAACATTGTTACGAAGATACCACACGCTCCATCTGTGTCTGAGCCCGCATTGGCAGTTGGCATAAGAGCGAGGAAAGACGAAGAAAGTGGATATCCGAACGCAGTAATCTGGGACTTCTTAAATACACTAGTCGACTATGTGAAAGGGGACGTACCCCTAGAACCACTTACGGAAGTACCCAAACAGAAGAAAAGTCGACACCACCCAACGGAACGTCATCACCAGAGCAGTTATTCATACAATGGATTCGAACATCACTCAAGTTCTTCCTGGCCACGACATAGATTCGAACATCACCCGCATGCTCGAAGTTCAGATGACGGACCGCACGGAGAAACGGGATATAGACCGGAGCCACATGGACGTGGCCGCCCTTATGGACGTCCAGGGAATGCACCCGTACGAGGACGAGGAAGATATCTTGGTTACCGTTTCAGACCTTATTGAGTGTCAGGGACGACACTCGTCGTAGGGGGGGAGATGTAACCGGGGTGTCATTTGTGGTATACGGTATCTCTGTTTTTCTTGACTAGGTTAGATCCGCTTATTGAGTTTCTTAGGTAAACCGCTAGGCAATATTGTTTTGTGTTTTGTTTTGTGTTTTGTCCTTTTTTCTTGTTACGTGTTGTTCTCTTGCTACTCTGGATCTCTTTTGCATCTCATTATGCGCGGTAGCTATCTTAAGGGTTCGTGCAGTCACTTATTGAAGATCACGGTGTTGCGAAAGCGCGCCAAAACTTTGACCTCGTGTTGTCTCCGCCCGTTAGGGCAGTATTGCCATCACTCAGATAATCGCCGGGGGCAAGCGGTCATGCGAATTTTGAGCAAGCGGGCACCGGAAAAATAGTTCGCTGATTTTTTGTGGTCCGCTTGCAGAAATTTGGAACAATTTTGGCCAATTTTTAGACGAACGCTCGAAGATCTATCGCGGTTTTTCTATACATAAGTTGCGGCACAGTGGCCGCATTCTCGCGGACTTTCCGCGAGAACATGCAAAATTATTGAGAGCCGCACGGTCCTTTTTGAAGGACCGCACAGCCCTCAGGTACTTTCCGCTGAAAGAAAGTACCCCAAACTTGGGTAATAAAACCATCGATGGCACCTCTGCCACATAGAGTCTCATCTTTTCTCGGCGTACACCCGAAACTGCGTAAAAAGAGTCTGAGCGCCTGCTGAAAGTTTGGCTAGCGCTCGCTGAAAGAGATTGTTTGACGAGCGCTTGCAGAAAATTTTGTATTGTTGCCCGCTTGCAGAAAACGCAAATACCGCCCGCTGAAGATTTGGCCACGCCCCGAAATCCTGCTGACCGCCTGCAGAAAAGCGCGAGTTTGCGGACCGCCTGCCCCCGGCGATTATCTGAGCAGTTGTTGTTTTGTTTCTGTTCGTGCGCACATTTGAGTTTTTTTTTTCGTCGCTCGTTCCTCTTCGTATTTCTTGCCGATAAACGATTCGTTACTTGAGCGTTCTAGGGAGTCGAGCGCGGTACTACCGCAACGTATTTCTAGGCTATCCAGTAGCCACTGTACCCGATCAGCGTCAAACTTTGCACACACTCAGATAATCGCCGGGGGCAGGCGGCCATGCGAATTTTGAGCAAGCGCGCACCGGAAAAATAGTTCGTTGATTTTTTGCGGCCCGCTTGCAGAAATTCGGAAGAAAGTTGGCAAAATTAAAGACGAATGCTTGAAGAACAATCGCGGTTTCTTTATGGATTAGCTGCGGCGCAGTGGCCGCATTCTCGCGGACTTTCCGCGAGAATATGCAAAAATTTCGAGGGCCGCACGTTCCTTTGTGGAGGACCGCGCAACCCCCAGGTACTTTCCGCTGAGAGAAAGTAACTCAAACTTGAGTAATTAAACCAACGGTGACACCTCTGCCACACAGAGTCTTACCTGCGCTCGACGTACGCCCGAAAATACCTAAAAAGAGTCCGAGCGCTTGCTGAAAGTTTGGCCAGCGCTCGCTGGAAGATATTATTTGACGAGCGCTCGCAGAAAATTCTGTATTGCTGCCCGCTGGCAGAACGCGGAAGTACCGCCCGCTGAAGGTTTGGCCACGCCCCAAAATTCTGCTGACCGCCTGCAGAAAAGCGCGAGTTTGCGGACCGCCTGCCCCCGGCGATTATCTGAGCATATGTTTCCAACACCGATCCAATCTTAACAGCTTCCGTTTACTTGGGGAAAAGCAACACTTAAGTGACTGGGTCTTCCCGATCGCTGTACCCTCGCTAGAATCTACCAATATGATCCCATTCATTAATTCATAAGACAGAGTTTGAAATGTCATTTTGAAGTCAGAAGGTGTAGCGAATGTCATTTTCAGCAGCATCTCGCTGAAATGGAGGATGAACTTGCAAGACGAGCAGCAGCGGAATAACAGCTAACCGATGCTATCGAGTCCATAGTCACACAAGTAGCCCAATTCTACAGCGATCGTGATTGGCTTTTGAGAGATGCAGAAGAAGTACCGGCACGATACAGACAGTTTGCAAAAGAGTTGGCTGATGAGTGCAAGAAGGCCGTAGCTCTTCTGCAGAATGCACCAAAATCTCATCCTTCTGTGCAAGCCCTCGAAGCAGTCCTATCTCTTGCTCATATCATGATCATAGTCTTGCAAGAACTTGCCGACAACTGGGATGCATTTGTGCGAATAAGAGAGGAAGCGAAAATTGAATTGAACATACTGCGAAAGCTGCTCGACGAAGTGTCGACAAAACCACGAAGATCTATCAATGACGTTAAAAAAGACCTCGATGTAATCTCAGAGGAGAGAGGAAGAAAGACGAGTATTATCAACGACACAGTCCATAAATTTCAACAGATTCCTAGACTTTTCCATGCTCTTGACAGCGCCTATGCCGATGTTCAGTTCATGCACGCTGACGCAGAACAAATGAAGAAGCAGTATGATAAAGTAGTGAATGAGATGTCAGCTGAAATCAAGGACGAGAATCTGCTCTGTAACATAGTAGAACATTTCAACACCGAGATGAATTCCATCTGTGATTTGCTATCCAAAGAGCCCAACCAAGAGATTATTAACACGTTGACGACCGAGCCATTTTTGACCACCTCAAAATGGACTGATGATCTACGCCTGCGGTTTGGACTGTTTGACACCTACTGCAATGCCGTGTGTTCTATATGACAACCAGGCCACCAGTGTTACCACTGCATAGAGGTTACCTGAGGACTTTTCGTTTACACATGATAAATTGATGCACGAAAGTGCTAAAAGGTGGTCTGGGCGTGCATACGCGCGGATGCACACGGTCGTCAACGTGTTAAGAATGTCGAAAGTTCCAACTTCCGGCACTTCGAGCAGAACTAGCGATGCTGAAGGGGAAATACGAAGAGGCTAACCATCGTAAGTATGTGAATCCAGACTCCTCTCGCATCGCTGCCCTGGAAGATTGTATGAAGACCCTTGATTCGATGTTAGACGATGCCAAAAAAGCCGAACAGAAACGTATCATGGTTATGATCACCGAACGACTGTCGCAACTTAAAACGCTTCCTATCTTCGAGCTCCCAGAAGATGCGCTGGATGGGATGGAGAACCAACATCATAATCTTCCTAAGGACCAGGCTGATGAACTTCAGAGGAAAATCGAAAATCTACGAAATGTCAGAAAGCAGCACTTCAACTTTATTCATGGCACTGTCTTGACACACGTCGCAGAAGCAACTGCTGCCTTTCCAACAGAAGACATTCCGCAAGAGAATTCTTCTCGAGTGAAGGTACGTCCGAAGAGAGAAGTTCTTTTTCCGCTATTCAAATTTGGATCAGCATTTTGAAAGTTATCCGATTGCATTTCAGTCACGCAAGAACTTTTACACTAATCTAGTATTAATTCGGGGGGTATGAACGCTCTCTAGCGCCTGAATCAAATTGTTCTAAAATTTGTGGGAACTTTATTATATGTATGGTCACTATAACTACACTTCGATAGTTTGTGTGCGAGAAAATGTGACATTTGTTATCAGCATGTCAGATGATTTCTAGACCAAGTTCAAGCGAATCTATGACTTTGATTTTCTGAGAACCGCTCGAAGTGGATCCACCACGGATCGTTGTTGCTTTGTAATGGACTCTTTTACTCACACAGCCGCAACAGTGCAGGCAATTCGAGTAGA